>JASDQU010098573.1:0-14800 GCA_032191745.1 Picea mariana | reverse complement strand
ACACAATGAATGAGTGATGGGGGACTAAGAATCCATAGAGAGGGCAAGGGATTAGGGGCTGGAAGGTGGGAAGAGGGGCTAAGTGTTGATCCTAGGGGCTTAAGTCCTTGGGAATAATATTTTAATATTATTCCAAAAGACATGTGAATAATATGTTTTTATCCTAAGTTCTTTTGGAATGACATGTGACTTCCAAATGGTGGGAGGAACGCACGCTGATGGAAGCATGCAGCTTCACGGGTGACAAGTGTCAACCCAAGCCCATGCAAATAAAATGACTGAGATGAGCCATGATGGGGGTTCCTCCTCCATTCGACCCTCGATTGCCTGAGCATGAACCAGTATGACCTCTTCAAGAGACCTCGTGTAATTCTGAAACCGTGGGAAAAGTCTATGTTGATTTTGGGGATCGCCTGTGTTGATTTCAGGAAGGTAGATACATCCTCTATCTGAGCAGATAGAGCCTGTGTGTGGAGTCTCTGTCCCAAATCCATAACCATGATACCATCCTATCATTGTTGATCCTGTTTGGAAAGCCTGTGTCTGTTTTCCCCTTTGGTTGTTGTGGCCATGTAGTGTTGGACTGTGTGTGGCTTGTTGGCCAATTTGTACAACACTCTCTCCAGGTGAGAGAGGTGATTGAAGTTGGAAGAAAAGGTTGCTTGGCCTGTGAGCGAATTTCTCCTGGTGAGAGAGTGTGCAGAGGAAGGAGAGAACTCCTAGAAGGAACCTTGTAGCTGCCTAAGAGCTCAGAGACTTTTAGTCCGGTCTGTTGCTGAAACCCAAGGCAAGGGAGGTTAACAGCCGAAGGACTGTCTAGGTGACAGAGAAGGTGTATACTCCTGGGGTGGAATAGGCATGTGGGGAAGGAGAGTCTGTGGGTAGTGAGTATGAGTGGTTCCTGGGAAAGAATTCCTTCCTTGTGACTGTTTGTTTTCCCTGTAACCTCAGCCTAGCCTAGGATTCCTTGCCTTGGGGTGGAGCTTAGTCCCAGCTCGGGGGTGACCCACTGCTGAGCTTGATGAGCAGTGTGGTCTAAGGCTGGGAGGTTCGTGGAAGGCCTGCACCTGGTTGGTGCAATTACCATTGTTTCAAAGATAAGTACCATATGATGTTTTAATTATGTTTCTGCATGTCTGTGTATTTATAATTATCATGTATTCTGTTGTGCATATGTATTAATGTTAAAGCCATTGATTATTTATAATAGCATTAATTCTTACGCTTACTCTGAGTTCTTTGTTTAACCTGTTTTAAATGCATGATATATATATATATATATATAATTATGAGATTGTTATTCTGCAAAGTAGCGCCTGCCCGGCAATGGAAGGGGGCGTTACACTCTGCAATATATAGCCTTATGTCCAAAGTTAGTACAAATAAAACAATGACCATAAAAGAAATTTTCATACATGGGAGTGAATAATCTTCTTTGCGGTGTAGTCCTTCTGAATTCATGCCTAGGTTGATCACGATCTTCTCCTATGTTGATTCCTTCATCATGACTGAATATTCTTTGTTGTTTGAATGTGGAAGGTATTCCTGAAGATGTGTCTCTATTATACTCATTATTCTTTGATTCTTGTTGGCCATGCTTCCTTCCTTTAAGTACTTCTGCATAACTCTTACCCTTTTCTTCGTTCTTCCTTTCTGACAACCTAGAGTGCTTCTCTTCAACTGTCTTTACTGATGATGTGGATGTTTCTCTCTCTTAAACATTCTTGTTGAGCTTGATGATTTTAACTCTCAATGTGACAACTTATTCTTCAAGCTTCTAAACCTCTTCTTATTTATTCATCATTTGAATCTTCATGACTTATTCCATTCTCTTTGCTTCTTCAAGTTGGATCTTCAAGGAGATGATTTCTTCTTCAAGTCCTCTTTCTTGTTGACTGGATTCTAATTCAAGTTGGTTTAGATCCTCAGGTCTTTCCTTGAGATGATCTTTCAAAATATTATCTCTCTTTCTTTTTGCTATTATTTCTTCTTCCAAACACTGCTTCTCTTCCATGTGACTTTTGTATGTTTCTTCAATCCTTATTGGCTTCTTCAAATTGAAATTTTAGGCTCATAAACATTTGTTGGACTTCTTCAGAAATTTGAAAACCTTCCTTTAGCTTGATAAATTATTCTTTGAGGGACTTGTTTTCCTCTCTTTCTTTCTTCAGTTCATCTAAAGCACTGATCAATTCTACTTGAATATCTACTATGCCTTCTTCAAAATCTTCTTCTTCTGAATCTGTCTGACATGACGATCATATTTCTTCTTGTTCTGTACCTACATATTCTTTATGAATTTGTATGCTATGGCTCTGTGATAATATGAGATCCTTTAGAGTAGATATTATACAACTTATCTGAAAGTTCTTTGGCCAATGAACAATGTCCCACTTTATCCTTTACTGAATCCGGTAATCCTTCCAAGATGAAATCCATTTTTATTTTGTTGTTTCTCTTAAGTTCCTTCTTGGTTGCAGTCTTCAGTTTATTTGAAACGATGTGTCTTGTAACAACTGATTTACAAACATCATACCCTCGTGCTTGTAAAAACACTTTCATTTTTATGCTCTACATTTGATATCTCTGACCACTATGACCATCAAATTGTGGTACCCCAAATATAACGTACTCCATGATCTTCCTTCCAGTGGTTAAATTGTTTTCTTGAAGGAACCAAATCTGATACCAATTGTTGGAATAATGAGGGGGGGGTGAATCTGTATGAGACTTTTATCACTTTTGACCACAATATATATTCTTCAAAAATATTCAATAGTTTATCATTAGCATTCAATATATCATCAACAATATAAATCAATAGTGCATAAAAAATAACCACAGATACACAGTACACCAGAATTTATGTGGAAACCCAAATGGGATAAAACCACAAAATGTTTTCTTATATATCAAATATTACATTCATAGGAAGCACCAACTTCCCAATTCTCTAGCTGCAATTGGAAGGAGTCTACAACCCCCTATTTACAAGCTCCAACCTGAAGGAAGCTACAACTCCCAAAATTCTTTGGCTCCAACTAGAAGGAGTCTACAACCCCCTTATTCTTAGGATCCAACCTGAAGGAAGCTTCAACTCCATGTGTTCTATAACACCAACTGGAAGGAGGATACAACCCCTTTCCTTTCCCCATCTTGTCGCCTTGAAATATAAGTATAGAAAAAACTGTCACTACCACAATCATTGCCACTGTCAACCTGTCACTGTATAAAACCTATCACATCAACCTGTCACAATCAACCTATCACATCAACCTGTCACTATCAACCTGTCACTGATCAACCTGTCCAACCCATCACTGTCATTAGATCCATGATCACCAAGAACACCTCTCAACCATATGCTCAAGCATCACCAACACATGCCTCTACCAATCATGTACCAAGATCATCAACATACCATCACAAGATATGTGTCTCAACCATGTGCCATGTATCAACCATGTACATTAACACCTGTACCATAACATGTAACAAGCATGTGCTATACCATGTATCAACCATTTACATTAACCATGTACATCAACACCTGTGTCATACGATGTACCAATACCTCAACCATATATCATACCAACAACACAAAGATGTGCCTCTAGCATATACCCAAATCACCACAATACCAAGATACCAATATAATCTAGATGATTCTAATCAATTTACCATAACCTCACCAAGGTGTACCTCAACATGTACCAACATCACCAAGACATGCACCTATACATGTACCAAGAATATGCCTCACACCATGCACTAGTCCATACATTTTGGCACTTTGTCTTCTAAGGTTAGGTTTTGGATGTTTAGGGTTTTCTCATTGATGCTTTATGTTTAAATTCCTTTTCAGCCTCTTTTTAATCAACTTCTTGCGAATGCGCATAAAAAACATATCTCTCTCTTCGGGGATAATCTACCACCATTCTAGTTAGTTTGTATGTTTTTCATTTTATAGTCTTTCGTATTCCATTCATTAATATAATATGAGTTAACTGTATTATTGTGTTTCTTGCAATATCTCTATGTGTTTCCTTGTTATATATCTGCCTTCATTTTGTTCTCAATATAATATGGATCACCTTCCACCTTATTTTGTTTGATTAGATGCAAGAGGTTGAAAATATTTCTCTATCCTTCTATTTGTTAACCATGACTAACTCATTGACTTCAGGATGATGCACACTTATTGGAATTGGTTGTATCTACCTAAGCCTACTCAAATTTTATGCACTCCTAAAAAAATCCTTTTACACATACTGTTGGTACCCAACGTTTTGGGTAAAGATAGTGCATGCACAAAAAAAAATTTGTGTGCACATTTTAGTTTTTTCATGCACTCCAGTAGCTGCACAGTGGGTTACATGAGGTGCACGTGTCATTCCAATGTGTGCCAGTCCAAGTTTTGTGATGCGCACCAGAAATTAAGAAGACACTGCATGCATGCTGAAATCAAGAAAAGAATCTCCGAGAAATATTTAGGTAGCACGAGAGATCATGGAGTAGTAAGGAGATGAGTTGCAAAGGTAGTTAATACTTTCACGACTCCAAAGAGGCTACATGGACTGCATGTGAGTGAAAAAAGTGCACAAGACTAGCCATCAAAAGAGCGAGTGGAGTAGAACTTAAGGTGATAGAGTGCCATAGAAGATAAGAAGATAAAAGGGATCAACACCAACATAAAGAGAGTTACTTAGTTCGTTGGTCAGTGGTTGATTTTTGTTGTGAGGATTGTTGTTGTGGTTGATGTCCTTGATCACTCTTTGAGTTCATGTTGTGTAATGTGTCTAGTTGTGAGTCTAGCTTTGTAATATTTGCAGAGTTTGAGAGAAAGTGTAGGGCATTATGTAATAAAGTACCGAGAATATGTATAAGAGCACGTGGTGCTATTTATGTCAGTTGATGAGTCTTTTGGTATATGTATCTGACTGGTTGAATGAATATAATAAAAGTCGTTGTTTTTCTTGTTCTATGATGTGTTTCTCATGTTTCCAATGAATGTGTGTGTGGCTGTTACATATTTTTACTTCTTAAGCTTGGTGCAATGGAATGTACGAATGCCAAACCGAATGGATTTTCATGGAATTGATCCTTCATCATCGACACAAGACCATATGGTCTCTATGATTCTCACGACGTCTTGGGTGAGGCCTTCTTTAGTCTTTGGTTGAGGATTGATATGTCAACACCTTGGTATTTTTGTTGGTTAACTCTGGATGAACCCTAGGTCTTCAAACCCCCAACGTTAAGAAGGACGCATGCAACCCGAAAGCCAAAAAATGGTTCCATTGTCAAGACATGAAGTTTTGTATTCAATGATGAAGGTAGAGAATGAGGTGGTATCCATCTAGGGAGGAAATTCAATATTGGTTGACTGTGAAGGAAGATGAGTTTTCTTGGAGGGAAACTCAAGGTTTGAATTCCAATGTGGAGTGATGGAAGAATAGGTATATCTACACTGATATGCATGAAATTTTTATTGCTAAATTTACCTGTTTACTATATGAATGGTTGAAGAGGAAGAACACTACTAATACTACTTTGAGGGCTCAAGAACGATCGTTCTGGGATTGGATCATGATTGGTAGGATAAAGACATTGAATAACAAGTGGACGCGAAGCCATTGATTTCTGGTTTTCTTGGGTGAAGGAAGGTTATATAATTGAGATTGTTGTCGAATACATTGATTCTTTCAGTGAGGTTGAAAGGACATTTGTTAAAGGTCCTCAAAAGAGGCTTCTAGAAGAGATCCCACTATGGATAAATATGTTGTTCGTGGAGAAAGGGATGATGTACATGGATCCCAACAGGATGGTTGAGTAGACTCCCCTAGTGCTAGGGGGGATGAAAATATGGGGGGAAAGTGAGAGAGGAGATGGATCTGCTAAGGAAGATCCAAAAGTTGTTGAAATGAGGTGACGAATAGGATGGACCCAGAAGAGTAGAGGAGAGAGAGAGAGAGTCGAAAGGTACACAAGAAAATTGTAGTCAAGGAGGAAAGTGGAATAGAGAACTAGAAGAAAGGAAGCAAGGGGTGCACAATGAGGGGTCAGGCCCATAATGAAGAGGAAGGAGATTGCACCAGGAGAAAGTGTCAAAGAGTGTCTTGTGCCAAAGAGGAGAACATATGAGGATAGGATAGTGAAGAGGCGTGAAGTTGAGAGTAGGGTATCCAATGGAGATACCAGTAGTAGTGGTAGTAGGGGCTAAGAAGATGATGTTCAAACCCCTTGCATATTGTATATTTCCACAACTTCAAAGGAAGATAAGACACATATTAGAGGTGAATAGGTAGGAGAAGTTGATGAAGGTCCCCCAAGAGGAGGGGAACTGGAGTTAGCAATAGTGGATGGTCTTGCACTATTGTAGATAGGAAACTGTTCGGGTTCCTTACAATAGATGTTAGAAGAAGATGGAGTTACCCCCTCTTTTGAACCACCCCCCTTGCACATTTGTATCCAAAAATAAAGAACAACATATAGGAAAACGATTGGAGTAGAAGAAAGATTAGAATAAGAAATAAGAGAAATGATGAGTGAAGAAGAAGAATACAAAGTCAGTGCTACTTCACCGGGAAAAGTATCAATACCGAGATCCCCAACACCCTGCGATCATTCAGGAGGACATGGTTTGGGATTGAGGATGGTGAATCAGGATAGTACCTAGAGATTACCCGTGTTCAAAGATGAGGCANAGGAGAAGTTGATGAAGGTCCCCCGAGAGGAGGGAAAGTGGAGTTAGCGATAGTGGATGGTCTTGAGCGACTGTAGATAGGAAACTCTTTGGGTTTCCTTACAATAAATGTTAGAAGAAGATGGATTTACCCCCCCTTTCAACCACCCCCTTTGCAAATTTTTATCCAATAATAAATAACAACATATAGCACAACGATTGGAGTAGAAGCAAGATTAGGAGAAGAAAGAAGAGAAGCAACGAGTGAAGAAGAAGACAAATTCAGTGCTACTTCACCAGGAAGAGTATCAATACTAAGATCCCCAACATCCTGCAATCATTCAGGAGGACATAGTTTGGGATTAAGGATGGTGAATCAGGATAGTACTCAGAGATTACCCGTGTTCAATGGGATGGGTAAGGATGATGCATAACAACATTGGTTCACATGTGAGGCAATATGGTCCATGAAGCAGATCACAGATGAATCATAGAATATCTTGCAAATGGAGACCACTTTCAGGGGCAGAGCCTTGACGTGGTACATGGAGTACAAGTTCATTGCACCAACATGACAGACTAGATCCCTGATAGGAATCAAGAGAGATTTTCTTAAGGAATTCCAGAAACCTAAGTCAGAATCTCAATGCATTACAAAGATTAAGGAGATTAAACAAAAACTGACAGAAACTGTGTGGGATTATGACCAAAGGTTCAAAATATTGTTGAATAGGTTGATGTTTCAGATACAGGACATGCAACATAGAGAATGGTTCATTACAGGGTTTCTCCGCCATATCTAAGTCCCTCTTTCCCAACAGAAGGTGACTACAGAGGAAAAAGTGGTGGATATTGCGATGTTCTTAGAGGCTACAGTAGGAGGAGGAGAAACATTGGAAGGTTTGGCATACGTACAGTCCCATCTTGTCCAACTTGACAATGTAATTGTAGGATATGGAAAAATTAAAGGTGGTGTGTGAGCATGTATGGTTTACAACGAGCCAATCAGAAGGGCACCATAGATATGAGTGTCCTACATTGGGAAACTATATGGAAATGGGTGGACCAAATATATTTTCAACTGGATCCAAGATGGAATGGTGCAATATTTATAGACAATGGGAACATATACCACCCAACTTCCCAACACTGGAGAAAACTTTGAAGACACATCATACTTCATTTTGTGAATTCTGCAAATCCATGGGGCATAATGTGAACAATTGTTGGTCACTCCAGATGACACAAGATGATAGCCATGATCTATTCTGGGTTCAATAAGAATAGAAGGGTGGTTACCGTTGTGGTGTTGAGAGGAGGTGGTTAGCAAGGAGGTCCCAAAGGAATATATGGACACGATTGAGGACAAGGATATGGAGGAAGTGGAGTTAGACCCCCCACTTATTTTAATTATGGTGAGATAGGCCATGTGTTGAGATTTTGTACCAAACCGTGTGCTCTCTATGGGTACTACTATAGACCCAAACATGTCACAGAGGATTTTCCCAACTTAATGAAGAAGTGGGAAGATAAGAAGGAACACTACAACATGGTGAATGTAGAGCCACGCGAGAATTAGAAAAAGGATGATGAAGTTGGTGTACGAGTGATAACTCAAGGCGACGCAAAGAAGAGAATGGATTTTGAGAGCATGGTGTCAAAGGATGGAGGGGAATATAATAAAGGTAGAATATCCCCCTTCTAAGTTTGATGTTTTTTAGTACAAGCATTTTTTGCGCGACATGCAAAGGAACATAGAGGAAGAAAGAATGTAAGAGTTGCAACGTATGATGTAAAGGTCGCTTTAAGAGGCCCAAATATATGAGGAAGTACAATGAGTGACATAGAGGTCACCAGAAGAGGCCCTAGCCCATGAAGAATTGTAGTGCACCACACAAAAGTATTTGGAGGAAGATCATATGTGCGAGGAAATACAATACATAAAATAAATTTTGTTGGAAGAATCTCATAGACAAGAGGAGTTGTGATGTGCTGAAAAAAAGGGAAATAAAGGAACATGTACATGAAGATTTGAAGTGCACAACGTGAGAAGAAGCACTGTGAAACCTGGGTCATGAAGAAAAAACTGAGGATCAAGTAAGAAACTTCTTGTGTTGTTGTTTATGATTTTTAAGTGATACTGATGTTGTGAAAAAGTTGACACAAATGCTAGTAACCTGAATGGGGGAAGAAGGGACATATAGAGCTATATCATCCCCCCTACCAAAAAGGGATGTGTTCCAGGCAGTAAGAAGAAGTGCACAAAAAGAGAGTTCAAGACATCATCTTGGATTTGGGTTTTTATGTGAAAATCATGTTGAAGAAGTCATAGGAATTGATGGGTAAGCCAAATTTGGTCTAGTCACCCACTTAGCTTCAGTTGGAAAATCAATACAAAATCTACTCTATAGGCCAACTGGAGCAAGTCGAAGTGAACATCGAGGGAGTGAAAACGAAATCAAATTTTGAGGTGATGGAGATCATGGATGACTCTGATACATATCTTGCAATACTTGGAATTGATTGGGTGTTTAACAACAATGTGGTGTTGAATATGAAGAAAATACATATGTCATTTGAGACATACACCCTATATCATTAGATCCCAATGAAAGGGATAGATACAACAAGCCTATAGATGAGGATGCATGAAGCTCTGTTATTGAAAATATCTATAAGATCACGGGGCACGTGGAAGATTATGCCAATCCCACAATAGATGGGGATTTTATTTGGAGGAGCATGAAGTCATATGATACTAATTCAAAGAACTCCATGGAGAGGTGGTAGAACAATATTTACAAAATTTCCACAAGGCATTACATGGATGCAACACATTCCCAAACCCCGCTGAGTAAATTCCCTCAATACAATGCTAATAGCAATACATGTACAGTGGTGAGACATGCAGATAAAACACCTCCGAGAATGAGAATATGTGGAAGATTCAATAAGAGCAAGGTTTAGGCCAGGGGTGGATATTCGTCAATATGTGTGTCCTTGTAAGGGGTTTTGGGTATCTAAGCATCAACGATGGGCCCAAATATGATATCTTAAATCCCAATGGTGATTCGCACGAGTGCAAGAAGGATATGAAAAAATGGTACACTGTAAGAGAAAACCCGTCCACCCACCCCATTCTTCTAAGCCCCATTAAGAAAATAAACGAGTTACGTTGAAGAAAGGAAACAACGGTTATTCAACAAATTCCACTAGATCTATTTGGCACTAATGTAGATTATTCTTGGCAGAAACAAAGAGGTTGGGCCCGTGTGAAAATGCGTCGCAACCCACCAGGGGTCGTCGTGATAAATTAACCATCGGTGGAAAAATGTAGGGGTGCGCATGAGTCATGTGTGATGCCCCCGAAGAATAAGACTCATGCATGTTTTAATATATCCACTTCATCTTGAAAGATTCGATAGAAAAAGAATATCTATGGTAATATAACGGTCGATGTGACAAGCAATTACACCCCGTAGATTTCCTCCAATTTAAGAAATATGGAGTCATTAACGAAGCTGATAGGAGGATGACAATAATCCCCACCAATGGAGCTCTTCCTCGGGTTCCACCTCTCATAGGTCACCGAGTAGCCAAGCCAAGTTCTAGCTATAACACATGTTCTAGCTAGGGGATCATTTTTCTGGATGGTGTGCTTCAAAAATATCTCATTTTATAGATGGTGTGGTTTAGTTGGAAAGGTATTTAAGATTTCCATGACTCCAAAGAGGAAATGTGGATTGTATGTGGGTGACAGAAGCATGTGGGACCAATAATTAGAAGAGAAAGTGGAGAAGAACTAAAGGTGACATAGCGTTGTAGCAGAGAAGAAGATAAAATGGAGCAAAGACAACAGAAAGAGAGTTACTCGATTGATTGGTCAGTGGTTTGTTTTTGTTGTGAGGATTATTGTTGTGGTCGATGTCCTTGAGCTCACTTTGAGTTCATGTTTTGTAATGCGTTTGGTTGTGGGTCTAACTCTATAATATTTGCAGTGTCTGAGAGAAAGTGCAGGGCAATATGTAATGCAATACTGTGAAAATGTATAAGAGCACATGGAACTATTTCTGTCAGTTGATGAGTCTTTTGGTATATGTACGTGACTGGTTGAATGAATATAATAGAATTTGTAGTTATTCATGTCTTATGATGTGTTTCTTATGTGTCCAATGAATGTATATGTGATTGTTACATATTGTTAGTTCTTAATCTTAGTGCAATGGAATGTATGAATGCCAACCTAAATGGATTCCTGTGGAATTAATCCTTCATCACCGACACAATACCATATGGTCTCTGTGATTTTCATGGCATCTCAGGTGAGACCTTATTCATTCTTTGGCTGAGGATTGATATGTTGACAACTTGGGGTTTTTGTTGGTCAACTTTGGATGAACCCTGGGTCTTAAACCCCCCAACGTTGATAAGGACGCACACAAGTCGAAAGCCAACACATACCTTTATTTATCAATATTTTTTAGTCTTATTTGCAATTTTAAAGTAACTTCAAATCACTATTAATTAACCATCATTTGGAAACACCTATCCTACTCTTGTTAAAATAGTACATAGATTCTCTAAGGAAAAAGGTATGGACTTGTTTCCTTGTAGCTCCTATAGTTAATTTTCTTCCCTTTGTTAAAGTGTTGTTGTTTCCTACTTATTTTTTAATCCTAATTAAATTACCCCAATTAGTATACATCCCCAAGTCACATAATCAACTTGGCACCCTTCTCGCCTTCTCTTTTCTTCCACTCTTCCTCTCTCTTAGAGTTTCTCATATTTTCCCTAAAATCAAGTATCAAATCCACTCTATCCTTCTTCATTGTGGTAGTGTGGCACCTTAATTAACTATCATGAAACATGTTAGAAAAAATTTATCGAGTAGACATCGAATTGTTGACTTAGTCCATGAACTTAGCTATAAAAAAAGAATTTATAGACCAAACAAATAACAAGAGAATTATTTCATAGTTCCAAGGCAATAGTAAAATCCCTAGTGAATTGTATAAAACATTGGCATATTGGGAACCTTAGGAATGAAATACCTTTGGATAGTAGATAGTAGATAGTAGAAAGTAGAAAGCAGGAAACCATAGACATTAGAAGATGTCTGTCATTAAAACCTAACAATAAAATACATACAAATAACATAGAATATAATTGGAATGAAGTAAAACTAATTATCCTGAAGTGAACCACCATACTGAGCAGTTACATCCTCAATAATGGATTTCATGACAAAAATTATATTCCTCATCTCGATATTGACCAACTTAAGGATGTCCTTGTGAACCATTGTCAAGTCTTTGGCGATGGGCTTGAGGGTCAGGTCGAGGAATTTCAATATGTCATAAACATGATCTTTTTGTATTTCTTCTAGGAATCAATCATGTAAAAAACAAAGTCCTTGGAGTACCAATTATCTCCAATACCTTGAATAGGTTTTTGTTTTCCATTGTGATATTGGGATCCATAAGAGGGGTGTAGGGAGGCTCCCCTTTATCCCAACTAAAATTTTCCCTCTTCAGTTTGGTCTCCCTTTTCAATAGCTTGACCTACTCCAAAGTTTCTTTGGAGTTTCTTCTATGGAAGGAAAATTGTAGGTTTGAATTCATGTTGACAAACTTGGCAGTAATGCATTTATTAAAGACCAAAGAGTAATCCTTGGAAACATATTTCCTACATGTGTTAGAACCCAAATCCTAAAAATTGGAGTGACTTCCCTAGTATGAAGTTTTTTTGCCCTACAAACCCTCCTCTTGGTAGTTTTGATAGGCATTGTAGAGGTGGGATGCATGTTTGTACCCATGCCATATTCATTCTCCCATATCAAAATCAGGATGGCATGATCCATATTCCTCCAAAGTTTTTTGATCGAGTGGAGTATCATGCTGAGAGGAGGAGGTAGAAAGAATTTATCTAGGTTGATCATAGTACAATTCTAAAATGGATTGGGATTCTTAGTGCAACAAAAGCTCCATGGATGTGCTAACTTGATGGAAAATTCATTTCCATGCTTGAGCATTATGCCCACGAGAACCCACCATCTCGATTCCATGTGAGAATTCATCATAATATCAAGTTGGAGTACTAAGTAGGGCTCAAAACAACACTTTTGTTTTCTGCAATCATGTCAATCCCATCATGTGAAGGCGGGGGAATGTGTAGGTTCATGTCCTTCACACATTTTCCCACAATGTTTCCAACTTCACCTCATCTAGAAATATTGATAGACCCATGAAACATATTTAGATTTTCCACATTGCCACCACTCCGAGTTTAATATTCATCTTATGATTCCTTACACCTTGCACATTAGAACTCATTTTTTCATCACTTTATCATCTTGGTGGACCCATTAAATATCTATAAATGTGACATTCCCACTAGTTATACTTTAATTTCCATATTATGTGTCCTTTAATAATGACTCATCTTGACTAAACAATAAATACCTATAGACACCACATTTTCAAAAATCATATTTATTAACAATTTTATGATGGATAAATCTAAGGTAAAATTATTATACCTATGGTAAAGTGGGTATAAAGCACAAGTTAATATAAATTAAGGGTTGACCTACAAAAGTGAGGATAAGGGTTATGGAAATAAGGATGTTGGGGGTTATGCCATAGATCCTAGTTGTTAATCCAACCCTCAAAGATTACCTCTCCCCATGGAATCAGTCACCCACCTTCTCTAGATGGTTTCAACAATTTGGGATGGTCATAAATACCCTAACCTCACACTAGGAAAGAGTTCCCAAAAAATAAGTAGAAAATATACTAGATGAAAAATAAAGCATTAGTTATGTGTTCAAACATAGGTGAGTCCCCAAACCCATCTAATTCAGGCCCTTGAGGATTTCTCGTGAACTCCTTCTCCCTATAATATTCTCCATTGTCTATTAGCTCAATATATATGCTACAAGGAAAAAATGGTTTAGTGGAGGTTTTTAGTGTTATAAGATTAGACATTCTCTTAAATCACATATTGTATTTTAGCTTTTTAAAATAGGGTATTATGTTTTATCTTAAATAATATCATATTTTTGATACTATAAATATAAATTTTAATCACCTTCCATATAAATTTTAATGAATAAACATCACTACGAAGCTTAGATTCATAAACCCACCACCAATTCCATTTGCTTTAGTTGGAACTATGTTAGAAAGTAACAACGTCCCCCAAATCTATCGATATCTTTTTAGTGTAACATTCTTCCCTACAATCTACTTTAAAAGTACAATTTTAATACAATCTACTTAAAGAGTACAATTTTATCTCTATTGAATACAATTATAACTCAATTTTAAAGAAGTTTCATAGCTATAAAATTTAAATTTAAACATCGGATATATTTTAGTGCTAAATTGAAACAAAGATACAAAATTTGTAACATCTAAACATTAAAAACTAATTTGAAATAAATTTAAATGTGAGAGGTGCAGGGGTGATTTTAAGAACCCCCCCTAAATTTATATGTATAATAAATGGGCGAATCCCCATGATACATAGGAAAAATTGAAGGCTATTTTATCAATAATATAAAATGTATATATAATTTTTTGGCGAATCTTTTAGTCAATTATATAATCTTGTAAAATATTGGCGAATCTTTCACTGAATTATAAAATATTGTAAAATATTGGCGAAGATTTCACTAAATTATAAAACCTTGTAAAGTCTTAGGGGATCCTCCAACAACCTCACCTAAAGCCTCAATTTCCTAACCTAATTGACAGACCTTGCCTTGCATTGACATACCTTGCTTTGAAATGAAACTCCTTGCCTTGACACGTCTTGCCTTGCACTTCAATACTAAACCTTGCAAATCAGCGAGTACTGTGTCCTCTACGCAAGAGCTATTGGAAGTCTGATGTATGCTATGGTCTATACTAAACCAGACATTGCCCATGCAGTGGAATTTTTGAGCAGGCATATGTCAAAACTAGAGAAGGAACATTGGAAAACTATAAAGAGGGTCTTCAAATATCTACAGGGCACTTCCGTTATGCAATATGCTATCAAGGAAGACCTGGAACTCATAGATAGGTTGATATACAGTGCTTTGTTAATGCAGAATGGGCTGGAGATCTAGAC
>JASDQU010098569.1:0-21390 GCA_032191745.1 Picea mariana | reverse complement strand
AAAACCCCGGATTGTTGTCCATAATAAAAAGAAAAATTGTACATACATCTTGTGTTCTTTGTGTTCCTTATGGTGATGACTTGTTAATGATATATTGCTGATATATGTTGCTGATATGTGTTCACATCCAACTGGTTATAAATGACAGCAATGAGTAATGAGTAAAATGTTGAATTCTAACTAATGAGTTTTGTGTAAGAGGGAAGTTTTGGGAAAAAGAGCCCCACACTCATTCACCCCCCCTCTAAGTGTGGTAGGTGTGTCCAACACACTTTATGCTTAAATTTTATTGGTTTAACAAGGGTTTTCTAAGAGAAGTATAAGTGCATACACCCTCTTAGCCCAAACCCTAGCTACGGATACTTGCCTTGGGGAGTAAGAGGATTTACGCCCTAAAGGAGGTAGTACCTTTAGCTCTTTCTTTTTTTGACTCCATTAACCTAATCATTAAAGACACTAGTCATCACTTGTTGCATTGGAGATATAAAATTGTTGCTTTGGGAAACGTGAAATTTCGTGATTTTGAAGTTGTTCCTAGTGGAATCAAATCTATGCTATAAATGCTTGCTTGAGCCACTAGGGCGTTTCATTTCTCTAAGTATTTTTTGCTGCTGTTACAAATTTAACCTACAGCCATTATCAGGGCTGTAGAAAACCCTAACCAAACTTTTCAATAAGTCCTAATTTAACTGTTGAAAATTGCCCACATAATCTACTAAGTACAATGCATCTTTTGGCAAGTTTTGAGCAAGTTTTAGTGGTTAAATCTCTTGCTGTAATAACAAGTTTGTTACAGCCATAAGGCTGATAAATATCACTGCAGTTAGCTTTTTATGAGAGCCTTGCTTTTTGTGCTAAGGTCTTGTTCTATCATTGTTGAGCTAAACTGGTTTTTACTAGCTTGTCTCGTGCTTATTCAATTGGACTTTTAGCACTTATATTGCAGCCCTTATTATCTTTTATGTGCTGATATATATCATTGATTATTGCTGCAATTAGGGACAGCAAGCTTAACTTGCTTGTCCACCTAACATTACTATATGCAAGTGTGGCTTTTCTTATGTCTCGGGCAGGTACAAACACCCTTTGCAGGTATCCAAAGACTTGGCAACCTTAAACCACCCATAGATGAGTGATCAAAGCCATATTTCCTCTTCTATCAATGACCTTTAGGGGGGTACTTCTCTTCTTTCCCTTCCATGCATATCAATACCCCCAGGTTCACTGGGATCGCCTCCGGAGAGTGATCTAGTCACCCTCGAAGTGCGGGACCTATATCGAGGTGACATAGGGTATAGTGTCCCTTAGTTGTTGCCATTTTGGTAGTTGAGTCGGGCTTTTCCCAACCTACAACTTGTGCGATAACATGTCTACTACAAGAAATAATGGGTGGGGAAACCGCAACCCAAATTTGAGTAAACTTGTTTGTTGATGATACAAACATCGTTATTTTGGAAAAATGAAGAATAGAAAGCAAAGGTCACATGCTTTCCTCTACTTCATTGGTTATGGGTTGGGAAATTGAGAAAGTTGTGAATTAGTACGGTGTTTGGAAAAAAATACAACTTATTAGTATATTTTATTGATATACGATCCTTATTGGATAAGATGTATGATGATACTCTTGGTGGTTTGCAACCAGACAATCACCATGGAAAGCTGGTCAAGTCGAGTATTAACTCCACTTTCAACAATGCTCATATGCCTTACATGTAATATCCCAGATTTGGCTAGTCTAGTAATCTCTGCTAATATGTATGTATGATTAATGGTTTACAACATATAAATGAGCATACAAATAAAAATTATGACAAAAGACTGCAAAGCTTATATTATGATATCTCTGAGAAGTACAAATGCGGAATGCAGTTGAATAAAATGAATCACTCGGCTAGATCAATGAAAAAAGGATATTAGCCGGAATACAATAAGCAAACTAAACAATAATACCCGATAATAGATGAACATTGCGGGATCAATGGATGATCTGGAGCTATGGCAGCTCACACGGTAATTGCTACAAGTCCGGAAAGTTTGCCCCAGTGGCTAGATCTTTCGGATCGGCCTAGAAACTGTCCCGAAAAGTGCACCCTGCTGTCCCTCTCAGTCCTGGTGATTGATCGGCTCCTCTGTTGGTGTGTCTAGACACCTGATGGATCCCCCTAGGGGAATGCGCCCCTCTGCTATTGGAAAACTGCGCCCTAGTGATTCCATCATTGGAATCAACTGATATGTGTCTGAAATTGATCGCCCTGGCCTATTGTGAAATGGGTTGGAAGGGTTTCCCTGGATCTGATCTGATGATCGCTTGGGAACCCCGAATGTTTCCTCCCCAAGTGCCGCACTTCCAATGTCTGAAAAATTCGCCCTAGCTGATTCCTCCATCGGAATCTAACGAGAAACCAGGCAAAAGATGCGCATGGCCTTCCTCTCAATTGGGTTGGAGGGGAATCTCTGAACTCTCCATGAATGGGACAAGTCGATCCACTAAACCTCCTCAGAAGTTGCGCCCTCTCCCTGAACAAGTGCGCCCCTGCTACTGAATCCTGTAGAACTGCTGCTGAAGACTGATGGAAGACCTGTGTGACCTTCTCGGTGACTAGGGTGTGTCTCTCGACACCGAAATCATCCACTGGTGTATTCCTCCTAGAATCCACTGAACTATCTCTCCTGAGATGCGCCTCTCTCCTCAATGACAAGTCAAAATCTGCGTAATGATGAATGAGGTCGCTTAACCTTCTCTTATAGCTGCCCGAAACCCTAATTCGCTGTTGACTCTAATTTTAGCTCGTCTGTTATATTTTTAGCTCAAGTTGACTTAAAAGCGCTTTTAGTCACTTTTAGCTCAATGTCACTTTCGAATTATAACATCCTCGACAAAAGTGACCTCTAGTGACTCTGTTTACCCTTGTCTGGCCTAGGCTATAGTCTAACGGGGCTGTTTAGACCATTAAGCCTCCTCTCTGGAGCTCCTATTTGGAAAGGGACATTACAACCCTCCCTTCCTAAAATTGTTTGTCCTCAAGCAATACCAATCCAGGGTGTTGCAATACTTGCTCGCTCTCCCAAGTAGCATTCTCTACTGACAGTCCTCTCCATCTGATCAAACACTCTCTGATGACCCTGCTCCTCAGTTTTCGCTCTCGGAACTCTAGTACCTCCTCCGGGACCAACTCCAACTATCCCTCCTCATCCAATGGGGGAAGCTCCTCTGATGTGCTGATGAATTGTCCCACCGTTTTATTGAGGAAAGATACGTGGAACATGTTATGAATCTTGCTCCCCTCTGGAAGCTCTAGCTCATAAGCAACCTCGCCTATCCGGCGCACGATCCTGTAAGGTCCATAAAATCTGGGCTTGAGCTTCTCGGCCCCACTCTTCTTCAGAGATGACTGTCTGTAAGGTTGGAGTCTCAAGAAAACCAAATCCCCAACCTCAAAGCTGTGCTCTATCCTGTGCCTGTCTGCACTCATCTTCTGTCGATTCTGTGTTGTTTGCAGGTTCTCCTTTAGCAACTTGAGAATCTCCCGACTCTCGATGATCCAATCTTTGGCTTTGGGAGCTATGCTCTCCCCGAAAACCAAGTCTATCAAAGTGGGAGTGTTATAACCATACAATGCTCGGAAGCGTGTCATGCCAATGGACATGTGGAACGTGGTGTTGTAGCAATGCTCCCCGAGATGTAGCCACCTAACCCATGTCCTCTGCTGTCCTCCTACACAGTTCCTCACATATCCCTCATCCCACTTGTTGACTATCTCTGTCTGCCCATCTGTCTGAGGGTGATAGCTGGTGCTGGGTGTTAACTCTATCCCCACCAATCTAAACAACTCCCTCCAAAAGGTACCTATAAACCGACTGTCTTTGTCACTGATGATGTTCCTCGACAACCCATGAAGTCTGAAGATCTCCCTGAAGAATAACTCGGCCACCTGAATTGCACTGTACTCTGTCGGTATGGCATAAAAGTGCTCAAACTTGGTCAATCTGTCGACCACTACATAGATGGAGTCCTTACCCTGAACCTTGGGTAGGCCTGTGATGAAATCCATCGATATGCTCTCCCATTTCTGCTCTGGAATGGGAAGTGGCTGTAGTAGTCCTGCTGGAAGCGTATGCTTCGACTTGTTCTGCTAACAAGTCACACACTCACTGATGTACCTCATAACATCCTGCTTGAGGCCCTTCCATGAGAACCTCTCTCTGATCTGCCTGTAGGTTTTGAAAAACCCCGGATGGCCTACTAGTGGGGAGTCGTGAATTGTTGCTAGGATCTTCTTCTTGAGCCCTGAACCTGGTACTAAGTAGACTCTGTCTTTGTAGAATATGACATCGTCAATGACCCTGTCCATCCAAAACCTCACAAGAGAACTTGTCCTTGGAATATTCCACTAACAAGTGGGATTTCCAGTCCGTCGAAACCTCCATCAAAGAACATGCCGTAGGCCTCCTAGATAGTGCATTGGCCACAATGTTCTTCTTCCCCTTGACATACTCTATGTCAAAGTCAAATGCCTGCACCTTTGTCACCCATTTTTGTTGGCGCTCACTAAGGTCCTTCTGCTCAAGGAAATACTTCAAGCTGTTGTGATCTGTTTTGACCACAAATTTGCTGCCCACCAAATATTGTTTGAATTTGGTCAAGGCATGCACGATTGCCAACATTTCCTTGTCATAAATGGAGTACAACCTCTCGGGCTGACTGAGCTTCCTGCTCTCGAAAACAATGGGGTGTCCTCCCTGCATCAAAACTGCCCCGATACCCTCGCCTTATGCATCACACTCTAATACAAATGGTAAAGTGAAGTCTAGTAATGCTAACACTGGACAGGTGCCCATGACTTCCTTCATGTGATCAAAGGCCTTATGTGACTCGTCGGTCCAGATGAAGGCCCCATGTCGGGTGAGATCTGTAAGTGGTGCTCCAAGCTGAGAAACACCCTTGACAAACCGCTTGTAATAGCTGCATAGCCCAAAGAAGCTCCTCAACTCTGTCACATTCCTAGGTGTTGGCCAATCCAGAATGGCCCTGATCTTCTCCTGGTGTACTTGTACACCCTATGCACTGATGATGTGGCCCAAGTAAAGTAGCTCTGTCATCCCGAACTCACACATGGACTCTTTGGCATATAGTGATTGCGCCTCCATGATGCTCAATACCTCATATGCTCCTGTCATGTCTTGCTATAGACCAAGATGTCATTGAAGAAAACCAAGACTGATTTCCTCAGCTGATCCCTAAATATGTGGTTCATGCAAGACTAAAATGTAGCCGGTGCATTGGTTAGTCCAAATGGCATAACCAGGAACTTGAAATGACCAAAATGGCATCGAAATGTTGTCTTCTCTATGTCCTGCTCTTTGATGCTGATCTGATGATACCCAGAGTGTAGATCAATCTTCGAGAAGAAAACTACCCCATGTAGTTCATCCGTCAACTCGTCAATGCAAGGGATAGGATACCGGTTCTTGATGGTTTTCTTGTTCAAGGCCCGCTAATCAATGCACATCCTCATGGTACCATCCTTCTTTAGAACTAGGACAACTAAAGAAGCGAATGGACTGCTGCTAGGTCTGATGTGTCCCATCGTTAGCAATTCCTTGATTTCTTTCTCTATCTCATCCTTGAACCTCCTAGGATGACGATAGGGTGGTGTGATCATAGGTTTGCCCCCCTCCTCCAACTTAATGGTGTGCTCAAACCCTCTGTTAGGTGGTCTCCCTGGTGGAATCGAACCAAAAACCTGTTGATGTCGTCCCAACAAGTTCCCGATCTCTGTTTGATACTACTGTCGACCCTCTGAATCCTTTCGCGTAGTGATCAAGCACTTTGCGACATATGCTACCTCCCCATGCCTGAAGATCCTCTCCATCCTCTTGGCTGAAACTGTCCTGGGTGCTCCTGTCGACATGCCCCTCAGAACAACCCTCTTCCCGTCACTGTCTTTGAACCCCATCTCCAAGGTTTGGTAGTTAGTAGTGATTTTGCCCAATGTGATCAACCACTGGACTCCCAATACCACATTTGTGTCAGAAGGTCAACTACATAAAATGTGTCTCTCACTGTGTAGTTACCTAACTTTATCTCCAAGTTTGTATGGCCATCTGCTACTGCAACATCAAACCCTTCAAACTCCTTTGTCTGAAGTGCTCGCCTCGATAGCAATGAGACATCAATGAAGTTGTGGGTGGCCCCACCATCTATCAGGGCGATTGCCCGCTGTCCCTGAATAGTCCCTCTGATCTGGAAGGTATCATACCTGGGAACACTAGAAAGGGTCGCTATGACTCCTCCCTTTGCTGGTTTATGTCTGTTAGCCTGCTGCGGAGGCCGTGGAACTACTGGTGGGTGGGTCCCTGCCGGTGTCGGAGGTCTACGGGGATGCTGCTCCTCTGCCTGTGCTGGCTCCTCCTCTGAGCTAGTGGATCCACTGTCATGCTCTTCCTACTCATTGTCTACTGCCACCTCAATGTAATGAATCTCTCCCTTGCCTATGCACCTGTGGCCTGGGACCCAAGGGTCCTTGCAGGTGAAGCAGAGCTTCTTCCTCATAAGCTCTCGCCTCGTCTCATCATCCAGCGTCTCCTTGCCCTTCCATTCTGTCTGGAATGGCTTCCTCTCTCGGTCCCTCTGTGGTACAAAGGGTTTGGAAAAGGTTTTAGTCTTCGACGCCGAGTCTGCCAAATCTCGAGTGCGTAAGATGGCATCTTGCAAGGTGTGAGGCCTGTATGCCTTCATCCATCCCCTCAAGGGTTCTGTGAGCCCCTTTGTGAATAACATGATGAACTTGGGCTCTGATATATCTGTCACTACCACTGCTACCCGCTGAAACCTCGTGATGAATGCCTCTGCTGTGCCAGTTTGTCTCAACTGGGCTAGATCCCTGAAATGGATCTCTGGGTCCCTCCTGTCAAACTTGTCCATGAGTCTCTCTGTGAACTCCCTGTAGGAGGTGATGTGACTATGACCCAACGTCACCAATCCATGATGCCACCACTCGTGTGCCTCACCCTCCAAGTGTAGGGTAGCGAAATTGATGGCCTCTGTCTCGGTCATTTGGTTGAGCTTGTAGTAAGAGTCTAGCTTTTGAACCCAAGCTCTGGCGGTGCATTTGGATGATCCATCAAAAGAAGGTATGGTGAGTTTACCAACTTTCCGAATGAATCAATGTTATTCCCCTGCTGCTGCTGCTGTCCTCCTCTCTAAGGCTCTCTGGGCCGGTTCCTGAGCCTAAGTCCACAGTACTCGACCAGTGTCATGTCATGATGGAAGTCATGACCCAACGCTGCATATTTCCTCTTGTACTTTGCAATGTCTTCCGCCTGAGTGGGCGGCCTCTGTGCTAACGGTTGTTGTGTTGTTGCTGGGGGTACCCTCTAAAAACTAGGGAACAATGGTCTGGGAATCCTACTCGAAGAGGTGTATGTGCGAGTAGGTGTCTGGGGTCTACTGCCTGCCCCCGAGTTCCCCTGTGCTGCATGTGGGGTTGGTGTGCCCACTATAGCTAATCTATCAACCATCTGCGCCAGAGACTGTGTCAAGGCCTGCTGACTGACTACCAAATTGTTGAGTACCTGCATGAAGGTTGCCTCTGGGTCCATGGGGGCCTTACCACTGCCCTCTGGCTTCTCAAATTTGTCTCCCAACATCATCTCTACCTCACGCTCTGCCATTCTCTCTGCTTCCCTGTGTGCCTCTTCCTCTTCCTTAGAACCAGGAGGGAGAGGAGGAAAATCCGGTCTAGGTCTAGTCTCCTTGCGTTTGTAAGTGACGTATTCGTCACCCACATGCTCATGGCCCTCTGGGTCACTCATCGACTTTAGTCACAGGTTGGCATGGCTAAAGATTTGATACCACTGTAATATCCCAAATTCAACTAGTCTAGGAATCTCTGCTAATATGTGTGTATGATTAATGGTTTACAACATATAAATGAGCATACAAATAACAATTACGACAAAAGACTGCAAAGCTTATATTATGATATCTCTGAGGAGTACAAATGCYGAATGCGRCTGAATAAAATGAATCACTCGGCTAGATCAATGACAAAAGGATCTTAGCCGGAATACAATAAGCAAACTAAACGATAATACCCGATAATAGATGAACACTGCGGGATCGATGGATGATATGGAGCTATGGTAGCTCACACGGTAACTGCTGCAAGTCCAGAAAGTTTGCCTTGGTGGCTAGATCTCTCGGATCGGCTTGGAAACTATCCCAAACAGTGCGCCCTGTTGTCCCTCTCAGTGCTGGTGACTGATCGACCCCTCTGCTGGTGTGTCTGGACCTCGGATGGATCCCCCTGGGGGAATGCGCCCCTTTGCTACTGGAAAACTGCGCCCTAGTGATTCCACGATTGGAATCGACTGATATGTGTCTCAAACTAAGTACCCTGGCCTATTGTGAAATGGGTCGGAAGGGTTTCCCTGGATCTGATCTGATGATCGCTCGGGAACCCCGAATGTGTCCTCCCCAAGTGCTGCACTTCCAATGTCTGAAAAATGCGCCCCAAATGATTCCTCCATCGGAATTTGATGAGAAACCAGGAAAAAGATGCGCCTAGCCTTCCTCTCAACTGGGTTGGAGGGGAATCTTTGAACTCTCCCTAAATGGGACAAGTTGATCCACTAAACCTTCTCAGAAGTTGCGCCCTCTCCCTGAACAAGTGCACCCCTGCTTCTGAATCCTGTAGAACTGCTGCTGAAGGCTGATGGAAGACCTGTGTGACCTCCTCAGTGACTAGTGTGTGTGTCTCAACACCGAAATCAACCACTGGTGTATTCCTGGAATCCACTGAACTATCTCTCCTGAGATGCGCCTCTCTCTTCAATGACAAGTCAAAATCTGCATAATGATGAATTAGGTCACTTAACCTTCTCTTATAGTTGCCCGAAACCCTAATTCATTGTTGACTCTAATTTTAGCTTGTCTGTTCTATTTTTAGCTCAAGTTGACTTAAAAACGCTTTTAGTCACTTTTAGCTCAATGTCACTTTCGAATTATAACATCCTCGACAGAAGTGACCTCTAGTCACTCTGTTTACCCCTGTTTGGCCCTGGCTATAGTCTAATGGGGTTGTTTAGACCATTAAGCCTCCTCTTTGGAGCTCCTATTTGGAAAGGGACATTACATTACACTACATAGAGAAGTGGACAACAAAATGTGGGCGAGATTAGTATATGAGATAAGTTTGCCTCCCATGCATGTACCTCCATGATGGGTAGTTGCAACATCGAATAGCTCTCTTGCTGCAAGTTATTAAAACCCTGAAGCCCTCGGTTCTTTTTGTGATATAATATGCATTTTGGGTTGGCATAATTGCGGTGATTGCATTAGTTAGTGCTTCAAGATGATTCATAAAAGTATACTACATAATTATTTCATCTGTTTATTCTTGTTTTGGAAGCCTTCTAAAGCCTTCATCAAGAACCATTGGAGTGGTTAGTCGTGGGTATTTAAAATTAGCATTCAATATATTGGAATTGTTATGTTTACGTAGTCTCTTGCCTTTGTTTGTTTGGCATATACTAAAGATTGTTGGTAACTCCATTGGTGAATTTGTAAACCTTGTGCTACCCCAAGTTGCTCATGTTGTGTTTTTTCTTGGGCCCTATTGATGCCTTTATACACACCTCGGGTACGTGGTAGAAACCTTCAATTCACTGGGTGTGTCCTTGGGGGCAAGTCTCGAGTCAAGGTGTTGTCACCTGATCCTCGACTCCTCTGTCTAGGTCAACTCCTAGCGAAGCCAAGGGGGGTAGTCCCTAATAAAAGAATCTAAGGCTTATCTACACTAAGCACAATTATTATTCTAGGAGTTTATTGAAAACAAGAGCAAGATATAAATAACTCTACACTAGTAGCATATATGACACATCAAAGGAAATTTGCTTAGGCTAGAGAAATAAAGCATTCAAGATACTTGTATATACATGATATAAATTAGAAATAAGATACAAGTGCCTGAAAGGAAATGATAAGCAAATGTTGAAATGTAGACTAGTGCCAATAATGTAAAGGTTGCAAGATGTATGTAATGCTGCCGAAAAAGAGATTGTATTTGCAAGTGCTTTTGTAAATTTTATTATGATTAAGAGTGAGTTCTTAAGTTGATTAATTTATTGTGAAGTGGTTGTTGTGAGTGTGAAGTGGTTGTTGTGAGTGCAAGCCACTATGTGATATGTGTGCAAAGTGATGACAAAAGAATAAATCTAATCTAGATTTGGCCCCTTAGAGGCTATCCCTTAGATTGGATGTTGAACTATGCGGAGGTCCAATAGGGAGGGTATCCCTTTGACTTCACATACAAGTTCAAGAAAATGCCGGAGGTCCAACATGGGGAGAACTAAGTTTTGAGAAGGCCCGTCTGACTTCACACACAAACTCTTTGCAATTTTCAACTGAACAATAGAAACTAATGGATTGTCCTATTAAACTACTCCGCATTGACCAACCCCTATTCTGCGTGAAGCTTACTTCCAGAGATTGAGACTAAGCTCGCAGTGGAAGGCCCAGGAACATACTGGGGGGAGTTGAGGGGATGGTTTATTTCCAAATTGAAATAACAGAAAGTAAAATGCTGAAATTGAAACTAATCTAGAGAATGAAAACTAAGCTAAGCTAGTCTAAGAAATTGAAATCTAACTAAATTAATCTAAGAAATGGAAACTAAACTAATGTTATGCGATGTTGTGATTGATTTTGAGGTTTATTTTAGCTTMTTTAAGTGAGATTTGAGAACATAAGCCGAAATGTGAAAAATGCCATTCACACACAAAAAAGACACCGTTCCCCCCAGGGGGGATTGAAGAGTGGGCACTGTGTAGCCCACTGATTTTATTAATCTCGGTTAYAGTGATCTTTTTGGGATGACTTGTGATCATTCATTAAGGGGGMTCACAAGTCTTTACAAGTTTTTTGAAGGTTTATTGATGGAAGGGGTGCTCCCGGGGGTCCCAGAAGGTCCAAATCCACCCAAAACAGGCAGTCTCCTCCTATCTGTTCGCCAACCTGCACAAAATAACAAGCAAACAATGCTAAAATATGCCCAAAAACACTTTAGAAGTGTCTTTGGACAATGTTAGAAAAATCCAAAAATATTCTAACCTAAAACTATGTAAAACAAGCAAAGTGAACTAAGGAAAACAAGCTAGAAAGCTTGTCTCCTTAGAGTCTTTGATTGCTGTTTTAGAACAGAAAATTAAAAGCACTTATATTGCCAAATATAGATTTAACGCTTCTAGAAAAAGAACTACTTCTAGCCTTTTTAAAATTTGAAGAAAGAAAGCTTGCTAAAAGTAAACTTTTTCTATGCTAGATCTAGCCTTGAAATGAAGCTTTGAGAGCACAAAAGTAGATCTAACTTATCTTATGCATGTAAATTTAGATATTAAAGATTTGAAATGAAAATTAGATCTAAATGCTTGCATGCAACCAAGTAACCAAAAGAAAGTAAAGTTTTCTTGAAAAAGAGATAGAGAGAGAGATAGTAAGCCTGCAAGGTGGAACTTCTTTTCTGGGCTATGGAGTCTTTGTGGTATTTATGCGGAGGGAATATGTCCACTTAGAGACTTCAAGCTTGTGAGGGACGCACAAGGAAATTCCTTTCACTTCTTGGAGGATGGGTAACCTGCAAATAAGATACTTCACAAAAAAGGGGTGCACACTCCCTTATTCCAATCAAACAAAGTGCTTCCTACACATGAGATCTCAATAGCAAGTTAATCCATCCGGAAAAGTATGCAAATCAACAATCTCATAATATTCAAGAAAGTAAAATCAATCAATCAAAATAGTCTTTGTAATGTTCCCAAGCAGACTTGCCAGGAACTAAGGGTTTATTACTGGTTTGTCTGATTTGTTTGTTGAATGTTTTTGCAGATTGTTTTCCCCAGACTGGAGTTGCTTCCAAGAGTTTTACAACATATAAAAGAGATATATGGACAACAATAGCGTAACACAACAAGATACAAGAGAAAGAACACAAGAGAATAGCCAAAAAATTCAGATCTGACCTTTATTTACTTAGTAAGTTGATCCCCATACATGAGATATACAGATCTGGATGAATATAGTAGATATGGCTTAAGATGCCTTTGCAATACAATATAGAAGGTTGTGAATACTCCAAACCCTCCAATAGCAGCATGTAATGACTGAGCAAGATCGATTTCTTTCCCTTCTTAGATCTGGCTCCCCAAACTCGCTGAGTTGCGCAACTCCTGGCTGAAAAGACCCTAGGAATTTCGGCCTCCTTTATTTTGCCCTCCAAACCCTGGAATAAGACTACAGATCTATAGATCTGGTGATGAGGAACACATAGGATAAGATCCTTCAGCTGTTATAGGAGATCTAACCCTCCAACTCACTGAATCCACAATGAAAGTGCGCCCTCCTTCAAAAATTCGCCCAGCCAAGAGAAATAATAAGTATGCAGTGATAACCCCTCAATAACTGATGAGAAAAGGCGCTATAATGATGGTGAACCCTTCTAGAACAAGATTGGCCTCAAATCTCCAGTCTCCAAGCTAAATCGAACTCCCTTTACTCCAACAGTGTGCCCAAACTTGCAGAAAACTCCCAAACTGTGCCCTGCCTTCACAATACTCTTCTAGAATGGATATGAAACGGAGTAGAATGGTGAGGGTGGGATCTTTCACCACCTTGACCAAGCTTGGATCAGGAATGGAGGAATCTTTCACCTCCTTGCTGATCTCTAGGGTTTAGTGAGACAAAACCCTCAAACGCTCAAGCTCTCAAGCTCACAAGTGCAAAAGACAAAATGATCAAGAATGAGGAGTGAGGTGCCCTCCTCTCCTTTTCTACCTCCAATTCTAATTTTCACTTAAGTTAATTAATTGGCTTCTAAGGTCATTCACCTTTGTTTTCCCAACTTAACCAATTATCTTTTATTTTCCTTTTTTTCTTATGTCACTTTAATAATATAACTTTAACACCTTAGTGACTCCTTTTTGCCTCTTAGTTCCCTTTTATTTTATTGAGACTATAGTCTAGAGGGAACAACTAGACTACTAAGTCTCTCAAGGCCCCTGTCACTTGGAAGGGGACATTACAGTCTTGATAAATTCTACTATCGAGGAAACAATACCTTCATTCAAATTGAAAAGATATGCAAAGTATAATACAAGGTTACCTCATATGATCAAATCAAGCCAACATTTATCCACACACATGAAGCACCCCTTGCCCAAACATCCCCATACCATCTCATGCACTTACATGACCTAGAGTGGTCTTCACCTGGAAACACCCCACACCTAAGGAGAATTGGCCCAATAGGATGTCTTGGAACCCTCTCCAAACCTGGCTTGTAGAATAGCATAACGTCTTTGAGCACTTGTCTGGGAAAAGGGGGTTTTATGCACATGTTTGGGTAACTTGATTATTAGATGTGATTGACATTGCTATGATCCCTGTGACTTATGAGCCCATGGAGGGCGTACTTCTTGTTGTTGCAGGGCCACGCCCAATAGACAGGTACATATGGGGAGATGATTAGCTTGGACCTCCATAGTGCTAAAATCCCACCAGATGGATGCTGAGACCCTAGCTAGGGGCAGACATATACTAGAGGCTTGCACCGGAGAGAGAGGAGGACGTTCCACCAGAGACAACTTGGCAGGACTGGACCCAGGGGGGTCTTGCCTTTCCCCTTGAACGTTGGCCTTGGAAGGCCCATGACGTCATCTTTGTGACCCTTGACATCATCCAGCGTCAGATGGACATTATGTGTTGATTTTTCAATGAGCTATGGCTCATGCATTTAATTAAATTTTTTGTTTATCTTTTACTTGAACCATAACTACTGTAGCAAACCAAGATCACAAGAAGAATAACCATGCACAAGAACACAAGAAGTATCCTAGGAAACCCTTCTCAAAAAGGGAAGAAAACCCAGCCAATCCTTTGCTATATTCTTCAAGAGAAAGACCTCCCACACCATCACCAAATCTAGCACACAAGAGGGTTCTATAATTTTTATAATTTTAGACCACAACTTCTGAAATCATGAGATGACACAATGTTAAGTGTGTTTCCTCAATGAGGATTCACCTTTATTTATATAAGACTTACCATATTAATTATCTTTTACAATATTCTCCTTTACATTATGGTAGGGCCGACCTGTACCCTTTACATCACAAATAGGGTTACAGGTAAGTCTGACTCTTGGACAATATAGCAAGGGATCTCATACACCCACTAGTGCTCAGCCACTAGGGGCACATCCATCTATGTTCAGCCACAGGGATGTCCACATCTCTTCTCACTGCGTCTCATAGGAGAACCACACTCACTAGTGCTCAGCCACTAGGATCACATTCACCTGTGCTCAGCCACAGGCACGTCCAAATCAACAGATATTATTTCTCTCTGCGTTACACAGGAGAATCATCTGGAGTATCACATCATCTCAACTCTCTGCACAAAGGAGGCTAATACATTGTTTCATCTTTGTCTCAGAACGATGCACCCAACTCATGGGCTTTTCCACACGTTCACTTGTGCTCAACCACAGGCACATCCAACTCAGCAGATTTTCTTCTGCACCGTGTTACACAGGAGAATCATCTGGAGTATCATTTCAACTCTATGCATAGAGGAGAACAGTAAACCCATCACATGGGCTCCTTCACCCCTCACAGGGTACACAACATTCCATCACCGTCTTAGAGAGGAACCACACACCCAACTCATGGGCTTCCTCACCCCACACAGGGGAACACAACGTTCCTTCTCCGTCTCAGAGAAAAGCCACACACCCAGCTCATGGGCCCACCCAACTTATGGGCTTTCTCTCAGGCGACTTAGTCAGTCTATGTCCTGGAGGATGTCTCATGCAACTGTAATCATCAACATTATGGAGGCAGTTGTGTGCCAAGTGGCACGTGTGGCATGATCCAGAGGCCTTGGAAGGCTTAACGTTTTTCTCCTGGAGGCCAACGTCTCACTTAGGAGGCCCAACGTCACCCTAGAAGGGCATGGCATCACCTCTTTTGCATGTTTTAGGGTTTAATTTGTCAAAATTATGTAAAAAAACTGGATATTTGATGTAACTGGCCATGTCGGCCTTTTTGACCTAATTTTGTAATTAAATGTCATTTGGATTGTATAAATAAGGGAATAATCCCTTGTATTTTTTGATGATTCTTTCACTCACACAAGTGAGGTCTGAAATTCGGCCTCTTTAAGGCTTATTGGCTGAAATTAAGTGGTGCACAACTCTTGGAGGAGGCTTGTCTTGGTGTTTTTTGGCATTTTCTTGGTGGAAAGTCTTCAACTAGGGTATTTACTAGATTATTCTTGGTGAATGTAAGTGAAATTCTGCAATTCTTCTTTCTTTTGAATGGTTATAGTATCTTTACTTTACATTTTACTAAGATCATGAAATTGCTAGTATAAAACCCTAGGAGATTAAKCACATGTTATTGTCCTTATCTCAATAGTTATCCACCTACTAGATTTTGCTAGAATTCCTATCCATTGAAGCATGTGCTAGAGCCCTACCATTGTAGCACTCTAACATCCTTGCTTCATCAATCTTTTATTCATCTCAAACTTGAGCTAAAGAAGAAGGAAAACCGCTAGGGCCTAGGGTTACCTAGTTCCTAGTAGCCGTTTTCCTTCTAGGGTTTGGTGATTGAGGCCTTTGGTTACCAACACCTCAATCATTGTCCCTCTTGTCTCTAGCTCACACATTATCATTCATTTCCTTCAAGATTGCTGCTGCAAAAAGTGACTCCATTAGCCCTAAAGACACTGGTTATTGCCTCATATTTGGTTGATTGATCAAAACAACCCCCAAACTTTTTACCTCACGCTATCGACTAACTATTCCTAACCCTAGATTAGACTAATTTGCTAACATACTTGCTGCTGTTACAAAAGTAAGCTACAGCCATATATTGCAGCAGTAAAAGCTCTTAAAAGCAATTATTAAAGTTGATTTTTACATTGCCTTATTAGCTTCTGACAAGTGCTAGCATATTGCTATTATTAGATTACCATTATGAGTCATTTTGAAGCTTGTTTAAGGCATAACTTGTGAAGCTTTCATCATATATTTAGTGCTGTTATAAATTTCTGTTTGCTTCATCTTATATCAACTTATTGCTTTCATTGAAAAGTCCAAGGTTTTACGAAGCACTAACATCAATTGTTACTTGCAAAAATTGTTAAAGACATTAAGAACCTTTTGACTTGAGTGGCGAGTGAGAGGGAGATTTTCTTGCATCGTTGCCTTAGTTTTATCAGCCCTTTAGGTCACTAGGGACGTCTCCCTTGGGGTAACTTTGATATACTCCTAAACAGAAAGGGGTTTCCTATTAAGGTGACAGTGATAGGTCACCCCCTGTTACACCAATCTTGTATTTACTTGCCTTGGGCTTTGGGAAAGTACAGATTGTGCGATAACAGTGCTAACTTTAGCTCTGGAACCGAATGTAAACATTGTACAGTTGAATTCATATAACATATATTTCCCAGATTAAATAAAGCAGCTGTGTGGTCCTCTTCAAACTCTCACTGTCATGATCTGCTAGAAATTCTGAATCAAATACCAAGTGCTTCAACATCTTGTTGCAAACGAATCTCGGGCAAATCTGTGCATTAGCACATGCCGCCCCCCTTTAGAAATGATTTTCCCTCAAAGCATTAGTAGAGAGAGGTTGTTGTCGGACAAAAGGTCTCATTCCGAGTTGTAATTCTTCCACTTGATGAGATATTGTTGATGTTATTCTGGGTTGAGGAAATGAGACAATATGATCTTTGAAGCTTCCCACAAAATTGTTGCATTGTAATGGATCAATCCATCCGAGGTTGATTAGCAAATGGTATGGTGAGATATGTGCTTGGGACTTGTTTGATTGTGACTTCCCATACGCCTTTGAAAACAAATTGAATTGGAGTTTTGATATTTTGGAATGTAAACAGAGTTTCCTGTGGAGTGATATAGATGTTAKTAAGTTAATTGTTCCCCGCGACTGCTTTTGTGATTAGTGTGATGATACAAAACCTTTGTAACTTGTTTTTCCTTGGTCTCGATTTTTRAATGCTCTTCGTTTGATATTTTTGTCGATTTAGCTGTTGATAAAACTTCATTAGCTATGACACTTTGATTTTAGTTTCAATCGATTTTGTAAGCTCTCTTTATTTGTAGTTTCAACTTCTGAAAACATAATTGATTTAATTGGTTCGGTTTTTGTCTCTTTGTCAACCTTTGAAATTGATACTTTCTTTTGCTTCAATCATTTGACTGCAGTAAGCAAGGTTTGACATTGCTTACTTAGACACAATATCCCAATAGCAATTCATAGTGCCAAGGGCATATTATCTACAGACTACACTAGAAAGCACTAATGCTTATCAGCAAGAGTTGCAATTCAAATTAGCCAAAGCTGCTGATTTTTCAGTAAGATGTTGCCATATTTTGTTAGTTTATTGTATAGGATATACAGCTGTCGTGTGTTGCTTACCTATTCAACATTTCACTACCTATGATTGCTATGCGGTTTTCATCTTCATGCACATGACAATCTTGAGAAATCTTCTGAAAAGCATTGTTTTTCTTTTTTGGTGCTAAACCCTTGTAAATTCAGTTAAAATTTATCTCTAATGATGATAAAGATCAAAGAGGCTATAGATTTAGCAAAGGGTCATAACCAAAATTGAAACACCTCAAGGTTCCTTTCAGGTATAACCTTGGAAAGAAAATTGAAAATCTGTAGCAGTATATCACTGAAGTAGAGAGCACAGGCGGAATCTAATTCATACATATAGATAAAGTTAGAGACCAGGATATGGCTGCACCTGTCAATCTTTCTGCATCAAAATAAAGGCGATTGCAACTTTCATGGGTCTGATGGTGTTGGCAAGTCAAAATTTACAGTTTTGCTATGCATACTTATATGTGTCTAGCTTTGTGTCACAGCTGTCTTGTGGATGAAAAYCCTTATTATCCATCCTGTTGGATTTGGGATACTTGATTGTGTATGCTTTAAAATGGTCTTTTCAGCTTTTCATGATCTACATCTTCTGAAAATCTATACTGACAGGTCATTTATAAAGCTGCAAAAGAAATGGTCAGSGTTGATGCTGCAGAATGTATTGCAGTGGGAGACTCTCTCCATCATGATATCCTGGGTGCGAATAATTCAGGTATGCAGTCAGTTTTTGTGGCTGGGGGTATACATGCCAACGAGGTTGGAATAAATCAATTTGGAATGGTTCCAGATGAAGCAGCAATAGAAGCTCTTACCCGCTCATATGGTGCCTATCCTTCATATGTCATTCCTTCTTTTATATGGTGATTAGCAATTTTATCATTCTCATTGTATTCAGACTGCCCTTTCATTTGGGTTTAGGACGTGGGTATACAGTAATGCACTTCTTTCTTAATAGAATTTTAACATTTCTCACTCAAAAGAATCTTCTCTATTATTCTGTTATTTTCTCTTGGATTAATCATGCCACAATAACTTGTATGCATGACATCACATACTGGATGTGTAAATTCTGAATTTTTATATTCAGCGAATGGCAAATAGATTTCTTTGGTTGCTCACACTCTTTAATACTTGACCATGTGCATCTACTATGGCACAGAGAAGTTGTAAACATCTTGACGGTTTTCTTGTTAGCATATTTGTTGAATAAGGAGTGGGCAAGTTCGTCAGTTGTGATCAAGTGATAAGTTGGACCATCTGCCATGCAACAGCCCAGGTTTCTGGCGGACATGCTCCAAAGTGTGAGATACGAAGATGTGAGATAGTCCTGGGTAATATATACCATATATGAAGCTTTGCCAAAAATAGAAGAAGAAAAGATACCTTGACAATGATGAGAGACATCTGATTCACTATTAATGACATAGTAGAAGGTATACAATACTATGATGAAGATGGCTTTTAGATATGTTAATTACAGGTTCACATGCTAAACATTTCCTTTGCTGTTTTAATTTATATCAGGTATATCTTGCTTGTATTTTGTTTTGGCTGAAAAAGAGTATTTGATGTATATTAGGCGTATCATATCAGTATATTAGGTGTATCGTATCATATCCTAAAATTAGCTTAGCTCATCATACTATTTCTAATCCTCACCTATCCCATAATTTAAAGCTTAATTTTAGGGGATTCTCTCCTCAGGAAATTCGTAGGGTCTATTTTAGGCATGAAAAAAGTGCATTAAAAGAAGAAATTAGCCATATACAGGGGTAGTTTCTCTTATGTGTGGTTATTATGGGAGGGTGATCTTTTAGAGGGGTAGTTTTTTCATGCACATGCTATTTTTTTTTTGACTGGCAGAATTGACAACTAGGGCGGGCTTGTACTCCCGTGACATGAAGTTGATTCCGACCGCTACCACTATAACCTCCAGGTGCACTGCACACCCTCCAAGCACGACACATGGGTTAGGTGAGGTTTGAACCAATGACATCACAAGGAGTGCCTTAATAGTGCACTCTATCGCCAACTGATCTACACCCCTGGGGGCCATACACATGCTATTTTCACTCAAAAAGGGAGTGATATATTTTGAGACTGTTGTTTTTACCTCCCTTATATTTTTTATCTTACCTATTTTTATTCTCTCATTCTTATATATATTGTACTAAGCAAGGAGCAGAAGGGATAACTCTCTTTTGTAAGATCTTGAGCGCTTGGGCTCATRCTTTCTTTGTCCTCTWCWCCTTTGCTTCTTCCTCCTAGAGAAATTGAGATTAATTGGTAGTGTGGAGTCCCTGTGGTGGTTAGTTGGTTTTGTTGGGTTGTGACTAGTACTGTCCCATTTAGCGGAGTTGATTTTTACCTTGGTGTTTGCTGTCCAAACATGTCAGAACTTTSCTTAATCTACGACTTTTGATAATAAAGACACAACATCGACGTTTCGTTGAGTGYCTTTAGAACTTGGCACATGGTTGCATATCTTTATTMTTTAGGGAGAGATGGTTGGATAGAGTTTATATARGTTATTTTTATACATGTACATGCAAAGGATACATCATAGGTACATGTGGACAAGTGATGGAAGGTGTCCCATACTTACAGATTAGTGCAGTATTCGGAGTATGGGAGGTTGAAGACCCCTAGGGGGTGTGATCAGGGTGAGTTTGCAGTGTCTATCATATTTTGCAYGATTTGATCATAGTTTTGGACACCCTTTGGGAATATATGCAYGGGGTTTTGTTTTTAGGCAAATCTGAGAAGTTACTATTTTTAGCAGTTTTTGGAGAGGTCCAATTACCAAGCTGATTTCATATTTGAGGACCTAGTTGGAGGATTTTCCCATGGTGCGACTGTCATTGGATTTCAAGGATTGGCTATTTTTAGCAAGGTGACTGGACTTTTGGGTACCTAGTTTGGTGAGCAGCATCAATGTTTGATTTCAGTCCATTCAGAGCACTTTGAAATTTCAAGGACTGGTTGCGTTCTGGCATGGTCAAGAGGGTCTTTTCATGTGACCTTAGTTGAGGTGTGCTTGGCCTAAAGGAGCTTACATTGCTATTTTTAAACTTTGACCTTCCTAAAATTAGCCTAGCTCATCATACTATTTTTAATGCTCACTTATCCCATAATTTAAAGCTTAATTTTAGAGGATTCTCTTCTTAGGAAATTCGTAGGGTCTATTTTAGGCATGAAAAAAGTGCATTAAAAGAAGAAATTAGCCATATACAGGTGTAGTTTCTCTTATGTGTGGTTATTATGGAAGGAGGCTGATCTTTTAGAGGGGTAGTTTTTTCATACACATGCTATTTTCACTCAAAAATGAAGTGATATATTTGGAGACTACTGTTTTTACCTCCCTGCTATTTTTTATCTTACCTATTCTTATTCTCTCATTCTTCTATATGTTGTACTGAGCAAGGAGAATAAGGGAAAACTCTCTTTTGTAAGATCTTGAGCGCTTGGGCTTGTGCTTTCTTCTTCCTCTTCTCCTTTACTTCTTCCTCCCTGTGGTGGTTAGTTGGTTCTGTTGGGTTGTGACTAGTACTGTCCCATTTAGCGGAGTTGATTTTTACCTTGGAGTTTGCTGTCTAAACTTGTCAGAACTTTGTTTAATCTACAGCTTTTGATAATAAAGACAAATATTTTCATTGGTGACTACTACAGGTTCTTTATGTGTGAAACTTCTATTTTTGTAGGCTTTCACTTGTGTTTATTCTTGATTTACTAGGGTTTGAGTGATAGGCTTCAGATTGTCTTCTGCCCTATTCACTTTCTCTTCTTCTTATCTCTTTGACTCAATTAAAAGGCACTGGTTTATTGAATTTAATGCTGATGTTTTCTCATTTATAACAAATTTTCACATCAAACATTTAATAATATGCATCTTAGGCATATTCAAGTAGGCATCTAGGT
>JASDQU010098568.1:11745-23981 GCA_032191745.1 Picea mariana | reverse complement strand
TGTGTCAATATTCAAGAGAAACTCCATCGCAACCTGAGTAAAGTACATATCAGAGTGATTAATCAACCCAGGGTCTTCTTACCGATCCTGATGCGGTACAAATCTAACCATGTGAATAGATATCCTGATGTCAAGCATGGAAGAAACCACTAGATTACCAGTCAATGAGTTAAACCGTTAACAAGTGTGAGGGAAATCACCATTGATGTCAATGATTCCCAAGGTACTCCAGTAAATTCCAATGAATGTAAATATATGAGCTAAAGTTGAACATCTGTGGAATCATCTGATTAGATGTCAATGATGTAAACCCACTATTGGAAGCAAGGAGGCCTGCCATTGAGGTATGCAGGTCCTAAGGTACTAACTGGTTTCTAAGTCTAGTTCCTGGATAATGTGTTGGAGTTGACAGGAACAAAATCGTCGAAGGAGGGCCTTGATGTATCCCCCATCAATGACATGAAACTAACGCAGAGATGTAAGTTGGTGGATCAAATGAACATGGAATGACACGGGTGTTGAAACAGAATATTTGTGATGATTGACTCTCGAGGAAGATACTTCCCTTGAACACTAAGGCACGAAAGAAGAAGCATGACACAGACCAACACTTAATGATGCAGCGAATACTGTGAATTTCGTCAGGTGACCCAAAGGAGTAAAGAAACTTAGAGTATTGGTTCAGTGCAGAGGTTCAGTGGATTAAAACTTATGCAAAGACAAAGTGTCATGTTCAAGGGCGACCGTAATAGTGACTTGTGATGTTTTCAAAAACTGCTTGGCTTGCTTCCTTCAAAATTTCCCCCCATCTAGATAGACGAGTACCTCTTTTTAATTTAACAAGCTCGAGGAGGGTAACACATTCTCGATATAACTCACCTTCCATAAGTCCCTCTTCCTTTGTTTAATGAACTGGAAGAAGTAAGGGTTTGGTCTCGTATGGGCCCTTCAATGTATATTTTTTTAACGAGTCCAAAGAAGGTAAACTCGGTGATTTTTCATGTTTAGAGAGTCTGAAAATAACTTAAAGACGACTCCAGTGTTGTCCTTTTTCGTAATTTTAGTCTTGCGAGGCCAAAAAAGAGATAAATTGTCACTCGAAAGATGCCCTTTCAAACCTTTTAACGAGTGAGAAAGGAAGCAAGATCACTCGACAATCTTTTCATGTTTAGAGAGTCTGAAAAGATCTTAAAGGAGACTCCAAAGGGTTCCTTTTTTGTATAACCTTTACGAGTCCAAAAAAGTGATAAAAGTTTACTCGGTTGCATTCTCATGTTTTTTCGAGCGTGAGAAGGAACTAATACCATGCTCTTTATTGGTTTCATTTTTACACAAACTTGAAAAAAAATTAAAATATTCTTGTAAAATCCCAACATAAATTCCAAAGGTTGGGATACCCATGGATGGTTGGTACTCTGCCCCCAACTTGAAAATCTAGTGGCTTAACTCCAGAATGATAATCAAAGGCTGGAGACATGCCCTCCCAAGCTTCAATTCATTCACCGACTTTGAGGTTATCACCAATTTTTGTACTAGATGGAGAAAAAGGATACAGGTGGATGAAATGAAGATTCAAATACAAGATCTAACGAAAGACTCAACTCAACATCTATGAGATATAGCTAAAGACTCGACTTGATATCTACAAGATCTAGTGAAAGACTCAACTTGAAGGGAGTAGTGATTGTTTCATTTTTTAACGAGATTGACACAGGAAAAGAACTGTGCTCAGGACCTATGTTTCATTTTTTAACGAGCTTACCATAGAGAAGCAAAACTATGCTCAAGGTTTTGGGTTCAATCCCCAGATCTCTGTTTCATTTTTTAATGAGCTTGCTACAGAGAGGAAAACTATGCTCAAGGCCTCTGTTTCATTTTTTAACGAGTTTGCCACAGAGAAGCGAAACTATGCTTATGGCTTCTGTTTCATTTTTTAAAGAGCTTTCCATAGAGAAGCAAAAACTATGCTCATGGATTTTTCTTGATCATGGCTCCCAAGAGGAAAAAGCTCCGGAAGGAATACATGTCAAGGGACAAACGTCGACCATGGCATCCAGGAGATATTCGTTAGATGGAAGAAAATCACTCTGGAAGGAATACATGTCAAGGGCCGCGACAGGGGTAAGGAGATCATGCTCCAATAGCCCTACCGAAGAGATCACCATGTCAACTACCAGATCTAAGTCATCGAAAGTTGAAGTAATGGGAGATAACGCCACATAATTGACCTGTGGCAGGGGTGATACTGTCTACATATAAGAACCGTTTAGGGAGCTCATTGGGTTGGTAATCAAGTCAGGACCAACACATGAAAGTTGATCAATAGTCACCATTATTCCATCGGGCGAGAAAGATATCACACGAAAAAGATTGGACATAATAGCTTTCATGGCATAGAAATAATCTCTTCCAAGGAGTAAATCGAAATCCAAGGGGTCCTGTACTACCATATCATTAATAAAGACATTTTTCCCTCCCAAATTTACGTGAAATTGGGGAAGGATCTCTAAAGGGTGACTGTTTTTTCTGTTAAAAGAGAACATAGTCTAGGTAACTGGCACAAGTTGAGGATAACCCAAAGCTTTCCAAGTAATAGAGGACAAAATACTAACGGACAAACCTTCATCTATCAGTGCATGAGGAATGTCCCGACCACAAACCTATACTGGAATCTTGAAATGAATGTGAGAGGGAAGATGAGGTCCAGTTAGCACACCCCAATAAAAAAGGATGGACTCATTACTTGGAGGGGTTTTGTGGGAGAAGGAGAAAAACATGGGCGGAATCGGGTTTACTCTATACCAGGAGAGTAGGATCGATTGATAATGACATCAAATCGATCACTTGGGTTTCATTCTCCAAGGGGAGAATGGGGTCGATAGGTGGAAATGGATCAACTGCTTGGGTTTCACTCTCTAATGAGAGAGTAGGATCGACCGAAGTTGGGATCGGATCAACCACTTTGTCAATTGGTTCAACTAAGGATGTGACCATATTGATGACATGATCAACCAGAATGATCGATGAAGGGACCGGAGAAACCACTTTGGCACTCGTCAACGGAGGAGTGGGATTGACCACGTTGACACTCTTCAGATGAAGGGTGGTACTGACCAATGATGGGACTGGATCAATCACTTGGGTTTCACTTTTCAGATGAAAGGTGGGGTTGATCGATGGCGCAACTGGATCAACTACTTTGGTTAGTGGTTCAACTAAGGATGAAACTAGATTGACCACTTGATCAACTGGACTGACTAGGGATGGAACCATATTGACCATTCCATCAACTAATGATGGGTTGGGGGAAATCTTACGATAACCAGTTTGAATTTGAAGCTTTTCCAAAAGAGAAGAACCCTCGTCCATACAAGGACAAAGGTGAGAATAATGATCACCTTCACATAACATACAAGGAAATTTGACAATTGTCTTCTTCTTACCAACCTTAATGTCACTTCTTGACGGGGCGTCACCAACATGTCCAGCAGGGGCCAATGATGTGGAGGACCACATTTATAAGACCTTGGGAATACTAGGGAAATCCCTCAAAAAGTGGTCACCCTTTCAAAGATTGCAAGGGAATTTGGGTTTCAGATACTTCGTTTTAATCTTGTTGACCTCATCAAGACTCCTAGTATGATTAGTAGTAGCTGGTTGGTTGGATCCAACATCTGATATGGTTGGAGGCTTGGTCCTTTTCAGGTTCTTCTTCATCTTCTCTTTTCGTTTCTTCTTCTTCTTATCAACCCGACTACTTGCTTTAGAGATTTCACTAGGCTAAGAAGGAGAAAGGGAAGGAGACTTAATGGGTAAAGAAGGAGAAAAATCGACATGATTTTGATGTGTGGGTGGTGTACTTACATATAAAGCAGTAGGTGCAGTGCAAGCACTCGGAAGATTCGAGATCACCGGAGTGGGGAACAACCAAACTGGTAATCTGATGGTGAGTCACAGAAGACTCAGTGTGGCAATGTACGGAGGACCAATGTTTCCAAAAGAAGGAAAGGTGAAAGGTTCCCTAGGACAAGGGGTTCCTCCGTTGGTACTCCCAGGAGTTGATGCCATTAACAATGAATCAACCTAAGGTCCACTAAGTAAAACAAACAACACACGCTATGAATATAAGAAGCAAACAATCAAACAAAAATTCCCACAATGAAACCACTAGTTGGTGATGAAATCCAAAATCGCAGGAGAAAGATAGGAAGGGGCGGGGATAGAGCAGGTGGATCAATTATGTTGGTGACCTTCTTAATGGACTTACGCCTTGGTGCAAGATTCCACATAGTAAACATGGATTTACCCTCCAAGGATCCCGAGTGAGTTTGACCAACGTTTGTTCTAGGTACAGTGAGACTTCCCTTCACCGTCACCTTGTGTAAGACCCTGAAGATTATGGTTACTAAGGTCACCAAATAAAATTCATCCCTTGGGTAGGTACAGTTGATAGTCCAGTCTAAACGTATGGGCAGGATAACAAGTCTAAAATCATTCAAGAGAACTGAGGACAAGTGGACCGGTAGAACTCCATAGGACCTCGAACGGATTCAGAGTTCACAAAGCACCAAGACCAAATGAAGATAGTTGAACCTCAAGAATAACCCCCAATATATGATCTAACTACTATGAATGGTTGACCACGGAAGGATAATCTTCATAACTCTCTCAAACGTGACCTCGTGCGTAACCCCTGTGCGAGAGGGGGATCCCAGTAAGCTTATAAGAAAATTGGATTTTCTCTCCCTATCGTAAGATGCTAAGTTTGTTTGAAAGCTTTGGAAAGTTATCCTTTCAACCTATTCCAAATCCCTACACCTTAAGCTAATGTAGGTTTGCTAACAGAAAATGTAAAAATGTCTGATAAATTTTAGTTTAGCGCTTGATTTTAAGGTTGTTTCTTACTTAAGAGGAAAATGGCATGGACTAAATGATGTTTTGACCGAAACTAAACAATTCAAAGAAATGAGAATGCAAACATTTCACTTCGATGAAATCTATATTACGAGAAGGAGAAAAAAATTATCATTTCAGATGCACAATGTCCCAAAATGCCAAAAACCATGCAATTATGCTACTTCAAATGCAAGCTAGTTTCACTACCCAAAAGAAAGAATGCATCTATATACTTTGTTTTATTCTAATGTATAAATAAAGTAAATACAAATCCTTTGATTCTCTACTACTTTCAATCAGGAGAAAGAGTCCTATGCAGATGCAAAAGACACAAAGCAAAAAGGCTACAAATAAAGCATGCACTCAAGGAAGTGAGGTATGAAAGAAAACAAGTAGAAAATTTTTCTGACAAGAACACAATAAAGGATTCTACAACCAATCAAATGTTAGAAAAACATGACTGCAAAGAAATAAAATATAACAAATGCGGAAACAAAGCATAGAAGATACACAATACAAGAGAGACACAAATTTACATGGTTCACCCAGTGTGGGCTACGTCCACCAGAGAAATTGCTAGGTCCTTCCTTTATTGTTATCCACCAAATGAAGGGATACAACCTACAGCAAAACCCGTTGTAACTTCCTCTTCTTTCTCTCACAATATCCTCTCTCAGAATACAATCCTTTCCATCATACATAGCCGCAATACATTTCCCTCGTAAAAGAGGGTTGACTTCTAGGGAAAAAACCCTAACATAATTTCTACCGTTAGATCTGCGACCTTATAATCAACAGTCCAGATTTACAATGAAATTACAATATACTTTTACAAGGCAATTTTTCCTTCGGGGGCTTCGCCCCCAGACCCCCCAGCCGGGGGGATAGCCCCCCTAGACCCCGCAGAGAGGATACCCCCCCTCTGCACTCCCCCACGTGGAAGAGTGTACATACTTCTGGGGTGTAAATATTTCATGGGGTATAAAAACAGCTGAAAGTAAAAGACCTATGAATCAAGAAGATAATCAGACTCCACAACCAACATCAAACATTCAAGGAACACAAGAAAATGCAGCGAAGAATCCAAGAAAAGATAGGGAGAAAGAGAAATCACTCAAAATTGTCCCGATAAAACAAGCAGTTAGAAAAGGAAATTTCACATTTCTGAAAAAGTTTCAAGATCCAATCAAGACAATAAGGGGTGATAAACACCAAATATCTACCTAAATAACTTCACAGACCAATCACAAAGTCTGGATAAATACTTCCACAAAACAAGCTGACAAAATCTGAGCAGAAAAGGGAAAAACTCCTCCAAAAAGGAGACCAGCGCTCCCTATCTCAAGGGTACAGAGTGTTGAATCTCTCCTTAAAGAACTATAGGGGAGTTCTAGCACTCTGATATGGCCTACAGGGGGGCATTGATCCACCCAGAAATTCAAAAAGTAGTCAAAAAAATGAAGAAAAACTCACCCAGAATGCATAAAAATTGGTGAAATTGCTAGTGAAGGTAGGAGAAGGCTAATAGATGATGATCAAATAGTAAAATTGATATGAAAGGGGGGAAAATATAAGTAAATACAAAAGGAATTGTTTGGGTAAAATTACCTCAAAGATAAAATGGAACAGTGGATAGATCTTTGAATTTCCTTACAACAACTTTCATTCAATCACATAAATGAAAAAAGTAGTAGATCGACTCCAAATCTCAAAGAAGAAGAATGAATCAAAGTAAGGAAAGAAGATGTCAAAAATCCAAAAAAAACATCATCAATTCTTAGAAATCAAAATGTTGGAGGACAAAAACAAGGACACACTGAGATGGTAATAACCCTGAGCAGATGAAAAAGAAAAAACTAGACTCAAAGATCAACTCCCAAAAAGGTTTTTAGTAGAAAAAGACTAGCGCTCTGGTGTCAAGGGTACCAGAGAATTACAGATCTCTGTGGGAGCCTGCAAGGGAGTGCCATCACTTTGGTAGTAGAGGCAGGGGAGCATTGGGCTCTCAGAAGAACAAAATATTGCCTAGAACTCAAAAAACTCATGAAAATCCAGAAATTGAGTGTGTATAGAATGAATCCACTAGCCAACAACACATCTAAGAATCATAAACACAACATGAATAAGATATAAAGGTGAGAAAAGGACAAAAACAAGACCAAGGAAGGGAAACAAAACTGAAAGCTTCGTTCCCCAGTGGAGTCGCCAATTTTTGTTACAGGAAAATCCCCCTGTGGATAGGTGGATTCCCTCTTGGATCTTAAATCTCTAAGATCAAGAAAGAAAAGTGATAACTTTGGTCACTGACATCCCTTTAAACCTAGATAAACTAATCTATAGAGAAGAGGAATAAGATGTACCTTTTCATGATGTTTTTCCTTGCCCAATTCTAAGCTGAGCTCTGATCCACAAGCTCTTCAACAGATCCTGCAATCCAATCAAAGACAAAGAATGATTCTTATTTTACTATGATTAGTTTGAAACTAGATCTATCCATTAAAGACAAGTTCATGTAGGCATACACAATCTTGAAGGAAACATGCCAAGCACATGTATTAATGAGAACTCAATAGAGAAACTTATAGACCTTTGATGTAGATGCAACAACCTCACCGAGCTCTCCTTGTCCAACCCCTTGCTCAAATGATCCAAAAACAAAATGAATATGCTTCACTGATTATCTCCCTTATGAGATAATAAGTTTGATGCCTTCAATGTCCTCTCCAATACCACTTCTCATGAGATCATAAGTTTGGTATCTCTAAAAACTCCATTCCCTTCACCATGAGAAGACCTTCTTATATAAGCTTGGAGAGGCCTAACCACCTTAGAGATTCTTGGGATAGGTTGAGGATCTTTCTCCATCAGTTGTGGATCCTCCCTAATATCCATCCTTGACCTCAGATTTGAATCCAACTGATTTCAGAGATAAGGGGGATCTTCCCTTGATTTTATCAACAACATAACACTCCCCCAGAATGGTGCACAAAGAGATACAATGCTCCCCCAAAGAAGGGAAATGAGTGGTAGTGCACCCTGCTAGTGTGTAGGGGAGTGTTGCCCAAAATTTCCTCAAAAAGGCCTAGCGCTTCCCAAGAAGGGTGCACAAAGTGCTAGAATGCTCCCCCAAAGAAGGTCAGGGAGCGTTAGCACTCCCTGTTAGTGGGTAGGGGAGTTCTGCCCTTCAAAATTGATTTTTAAGTGGTCTTTCTCAAGGAAAAAGTTTTGTACTCTTTGTCAAATGATTTCTCCTTCTTTAACCAGTCTCTGAGGGTGTCTTCAAGTGTTCCTTGTGATGTCATTCGAGACACAACATAGTCAAGATCATTGTATGATGTCTGCGATACTTGTGGCTAAAATGTGACCTTTGCGACACTTGTAATGAAGACAATAGGTTATCATTGAAATTAGTAATTGTGATGTGTAACAACATGTTTCTTTCTCAAACACTATTTTTACTCCTACATCGTCCATTTTGTTTATATAAATCAATTTTTTGGCCAATCCTAGGATGTGCAGAACATGAGGGAGTTTTATAATCCTTCCATCCACAATATTCAACTTGAATTTTTCTCATCCTATTATTTTTATCATCAAGTGATCATGTAGAAAAAAATCACCTCCATCATACCTTTCATATTCACAAAACCACTCCCTGTGAGGAGTCATATGAAAGGATGCACCTTCAACCAACCATGCCTCATGATCTGCATGTGTGCTTGAATAAGCCAATGACACATGCCCTCCTTATTATATTTAGTTTTTTTTATTTTGTAGAATTAGCAATTTCAAATCACGTCCCTCTCTCAACACTTTTGGATCTACATTATTTCTTGTAGTTCCCTTATTTTCCATATCTGCACCATACCTTTACAAATTTTCCAGGAGATTTATCTCTTCCCTTAGATTTATATCTCTCACTCGAGGACTGACATATATTTCTTTCCTCGGAGCGTCCTCTTGCAAATAATGCATATGTTCTCTGTCCTTCCATGTTTTTTTGTCTCATCTCCTTCGATAATAAGGATGATACCACATCATCAAAACTCAAAGTAGTTGTATTACTAACTATGGCGACAACCAAAATATCCACTAGTCTAGTAAAGAGAAGAATAAAATGATACACTCATATTCATAAAAAATATTAATATCAAAAAATAATAACTGACTTACAATAGTATTGAAGGATTTCAGATGCTCTGTCACCGAGTCTCCATCTTTCATCCTCAATTTATACAACTTCTTCTGTAGGAACAATTTATTTACTAGGAATTTCGACTGATACAAAGCCCCTAACATATCCCACAATGCCTTGGATGTAGCCTCTCTTGATACATTTTTTAATACTGAATCTGAAAGACACAACCGATTTGTGCTCTTCTCCTTTCAATACAACTTTTCCCAATCATCTGTTGATGTTCCTGAAGGTGCAGTACCTGGATTCACAACGATCCACTGATCTTTGTCCACCAAAAAATCTTCCATCTTTAGCTTCCAAAGCTCAAAAAATTTCCCATTAAATTTATCGATCTCTATTTTATAACAAAATTCCATTTATTTTCACTTGAAGAATCAATACCGCATATATCCCACTATAGCAAGATTTATCACAGACCCGTTCCAAACTATTATCCACAAAGGCATCCCCCTGAAGCCAATAATAACTCTAATATCAAATGTAGATTTTAACCTTTTACAATAAATTACTACAAATTGATTCTTAATAAAAATAGAAAAGATACAATGACACACACACACACATTACACAAAGATTTTACCCTAGAAACCCAAACTGGGAAAACCAACAACCTGTTTAAAGCTACACCTCTAATATATTATTCATCATATATCTTTATTTTTTACAATACAATACTATATTATAGTATACTTTACTATATATATATGATCCCACAACATCCAAAACCCATAATACATTGACCCAGATTAGTCAACTACCCTAATTCATAAACATGAATTAGAAAACCATCGACAAAAACCATGTGTTGAAAAACCACTAAAAACAAAAACAAAAAATGTCGATTTCTTTTTTTGGGGGCGCTACCCCAAAGCCCCCATGCAGGGGGGATCCCGCCTCTCTAAAAACCCCCTAGATAGGGAGATATGCTCTGCTATGACCCCACGAGAAGGGGAGGGGGAGGCTGCAACCCCCCTATGCAACCCCCCAAACACCTAGCACAATGTGAACACTAGGGGTTACATGGATACATAGTCAACAATCTAGGGAAACAATTCCCATGTATCCTCCACACCAAGAGAAATTTTCAATGCTCATAGATTTTGTTAATGAAACTGCAACATTATTCAAAGTGTCCAACTTCATCACCAACACCTTATTTTCTTCAACCATGTCTATCACAAAGTGATATTGAACATAAATATGATTTGTCTTTGAATGATAAGCTAGGATCTTCACCAGGAAGATTGCACTCTAATTGTCAAATTCTATCCTTACAACTTGTTGTACCAACCCAATACTTGAACACAATCACTATAACCATACTGCTTCCTTTCTTGCATGAGTTGTTGCCATGTATTCAAATTATGTAGTTGAGAGTGCCACTATAGACTGTATTTTTCTCATCCAACTCATTGCTCCTGCAAACAGGTTAAAGACATACCCATTTGTAGATCTTTCGCAATCCATATCTCCAGCCTAGTTTGCATCAACAAACCCATGTATGTACAACACTCTATCCAATCCTGGTCTTCCTTAGTAACACAATCCATAAATAGTAGTGCCACATAAATACCTAAACACCCTCTTTACTATTGTACAATTCTCCTTACCTGGTTTAGACATACACCTTCTCAAAAATCCCACTGCATATGTAATGTATGGTCTAGTACAGACCATTCATACATTAAATTTCCAACTTTTGGGCCATTTCACACTTTCACATGTCCTTCCTAACGTTGGGGGGTTTATACCTAGGGTTCGTCCAGATTTGACCAACAAAGACCCCAAAGCATCGACGTATCAATCTTGTTGGAGAGGAATTTTGAATAATTTTTTGGATTTTTGCCAAAAGGAATTCAAAGAGTAAAATATAGTTATAATATGGACTACAATGTGCGACAAGAGAAGACTTCAAGGAGTAAAAGAACATGATATAAGGATGTGCGATGGAGCAACACACAAAAGGTGGAAAATGGTTATAAACCATTGGGTTTTGGGGGACACTTTGTCCACTTTTGTAACAAGATTAGCCCTATTTTTGTGTATAAATATGTAAAGGGTTTTTGGGAAAAGGGGTCCAACATATGAGAAGTTCCTAGTTCTTTTTAGGTAAGGGAGTCAAGAGAAGGAAGAAGTTTGAGGTATGACTGAGGAGTGAACTCACATTGCAGTAGAACAACTAGGTAGGTTTGGGTAATGTTACTATTGCATATTTTGTAGCGCAGTGCATAGTTGTAAGAAAATCATCAATGAATAATAACAAAATCCAACCATTGTGGAGGTAGCTCATGTTAGGTGAACCACGCTAAACTTGTGTGTTGTGATGTGTTTGCATGTTATGTCATTTAATGTTATTGCACAATAATGATAATGCTTAACTACAATGATGAATGTGTTAGTAATATATGATGTTATAATGTCGCACATAGACTATGTTTAATTATAAAGTAACTATTAATTAATGGGAACTGTGCACATGAGTGAATGGTAGAAAGGACATGAATAATGCCTCATTTCCCCTCGTCTCTGTGGAAACTTGGTTTCTACATCCCCTCTAGATGCCTTGGTTGATACTTCACTTTCTCTATAGGTGATTCCTAAAGGGCCAATGTCTAAGGGTTTTGTTGGTATTTGAATGATTAACCTTGGTTCTTCCCCCTAGTCTGCTCCCTACATGCCAACAAATGGTTATGTTGCCGGGACTGAGAACTGTAATTGAGGGGAATGTTTTGGAGGTCGAATAGGGAATATTGAAGAATACATAGAGAGGAAGAAACAAGAATTTTCCAGAGAACATAATATAAACCCTAGGCTCAATGAAAAATAGTGGTTACAAAGGTATGTTTTCACAAATTTGCGAGAAATTTTATTTGGTGAATTTTTTATTATTTTGACTGAATGGTTAGAAAGGATAGTGGAGAACGTTGTGAGATACATAACTGAAGCTCCAAGAAAATGGACTCCTGAACTGATCAGAAAACTCAATATAGTAAATAATAAGGTTTACCTCGTAGTAGATTTCTGGTTGAGTAGTATATCGGGGGGTTATATTACAGAGTTTGCAGTAGATTGTACCCAATCTTATAGTGTCATAGAGAGGGAATTTTTCAAGGGTCTACGCGAAATATATTTGAGCGCATTA
>JASDQU010098567.1:5665-15975 GCA_032191745.1 Picea mariana | reverse complement strand
GTTTTTATATCATTAAGTTCTTCTATAGCAGAGACCTTCGGGTTGAACCTATCTGGGAGAGATCTCAATATTTTCTGAACTAAAGAAGGTTCATCAATTGTTTCACCAAGTGCCTTCATTGCATTTACCATTTCTTCTACTCTCATAAAGTATTTTCCAACAGTTTCATCTTCCTTCATCTTTAGCTATTCAAACTGTATTCTGTAGGTTTGAAGCTTTGCATCCTTTATCTTCTCATTACCCTCATAGTTGCTAATGATTTTGTCCCACATTTCTTTGGCAGTTCCTAGGTGCATAACTTTTACGAATTCTACTTCTGCAAACCCACTCAGGATAGCATTCATAGCCTTAACGTTGAAGCTAAATTCCAGTTTGTCATCCTTATTAGCTAGCAAAACTGGCTTTACATAACCAGTTTCTACCACATCCCATACATCTGCACCTAACGACATTATGTAGGTTCTCATTCTAACTTTCCAGAAGGCAAAGTTTGTTCCATTGAACAGAGGGGCCTTATTGGTTGAATTTCCTTCATGGCTTTACATGTTTAAGCTCTAGGATCTACCCTTAGATAAAAAGAACCTAGCTCTGATACCAATGTTGGGCAACTGAGAGGGGGGGGTGAATCAGTTGTCACCGAGCCTAAGCAATTATGCTTCTTTTTAAATAAACAATGGCAGATTCAGCATCAGTCTCATATTTGAAAAACACAAAGACATATATTTCCCAAGGAAACCCATACAGGGTAAAAACCTCTTCGTCTTTATATGATAAGTATTATTTACATTCTTTACATTATCATACATATGAGCACCAACTCATNTGTTTTGCAAGCTGTAACTTGTTGAGAGCGCCAACTCTCTGTTTTTCTCTAGAACCCACTAGAAATAAGCACCAACTCCTTGGTTTCTCTAGCACCAACTAGAAGGAAGCTACAACTCCCTGTGTTCAAGCACCCACTTGAACCTCTGAGGACACCAGTCCTCCCTAGCACCTCCCAACCACCCTGGATTATGAATATGAAATACTGAATCCTATTACAGTGATATAGTGTTCAATAACAACTTACCAGTCTCATCACTGTTTTACTGCATTTCGTTTCTCTATCTGCCTCACTACCTTCCTACACACCTGACTTACGCTGTCTGTTCTTCTGCCTTTTATGCTTTGGGTGCCATGTCCATTCACTACACAGTTCCTCTTTTGTTCAATTCAGCTGCTGCACTTCCCTGCTCCTTCATGCATGAATCACCTTCAACAACAGTAACCACTGCAACTCCAACCGCAATAGCAACAACATCTCTTCTCTGTACGGTGTATATATAGTTTGTGTGCACCTTGTGCATGCAATGTGCACAATCCCTCTGCATACTCACACCACACCATTATCCTCCACAACTCGAGTGATCTGTCTGATCATCATCATGACTCTTCAGCTTCTCTGGCCGTTTTTTTCACTCGTTCAGGATCATTGTATGTTATGCTAAGATTCCTCAGCCTCTTTGGCAGTTGAGACTCTTCATATTCTCTATGACAATCGAGCTCATTCTTTTTATTTCAGTTACAAGCTCCAACCCTCATCCACCTGTCAATTTCCTCCACGAATCGTCTTCATTCCACTAGCAGATTCCATGTAACTCTTCAGCTCCTCTGGTGGTTCCCACCACGCGTCCAGCATCACTGGGTGTTTTTCTGAGATTCCTCAACCTCTCTGGCAGTTGAGACTCCTCGTCTTCTCTGGCACAGTTGAGCTTATGCCTTCTGTTTTAGTTACAGACTTCAACGCTCATCCATCTGTCAATCACCTCCACGAACAATCTTTGTTCTACTGGCTGATCCCTTGAGACTCTTCACCTCCTCTGTCAATCACCTCGAAGTGTCTTCGAGTCCTCTAGTAGAACTCATCACTGGTTTTTGGCAGTTTCACTGTGTCGTTCAACAGTAGCCCTCCGATCTCCTTCAGTTTCATCTGCACCGTTGGATTAGCTATGATTTATGCATTTCACACTTTCACAATTCGGAGATTCTGCGATGAGGCATCCTAACTCTTCATGTTGCAAGCTCCGAAAAGGAGCTCGGCTGCTCTAGCTCCCTCCTCTACATGACCACGTGCGATGACCACCGGTTATAGCGATATTTCACCTTTTCGGTATTTCGGCATTCGTATGATCCCGTGTTTTGACACTCCCAGACGCGATCCCTAAAATTCTGAGGCAGAGCCTATCTGCACTAGGTCCTTCCTCCACGTGACCATACACGATGACCACAGGCTGTGCTATAAGGCGCTACGAACTTATGGTCTTCATCGACCCTGATCGAAGGTCCACAATCTTGATGAATCAACGGTCCTAATATTTTTGCGATCTCGCATCTCGTGAGTTTCCACACCATGGTCCGTTGACTCCAAGTCAGCGAATTGTCCTATGATTCGACAGTCCAGATCTGATCTTAATTTGACGGCTGCGATTAAATCACGATTTCACATATCATGATTTCGATGGTCATGTTTCTTGCCTCTCCAAGTCGCGAGTTGCGAAGCTCCGAGATGGAGCTGGATCAACGGTCCAGAACAAACCTTGATCTGACGACTGCGATTAAATCGCGATTTCGCATATCACAATTCCTTCGATGGAGGTTCTTGTCACTCCAAGTTGTGATAGGTGAAACTCCGAAATGGAGCTTAGATCAACAGTCCACGTCTTTTGGTGTATTGACGGTCAGGATCTTTTCGTGATTTCGCAAGTCTTCATTGTGTCTCCATCGGGATTTCAAGATTTCGCGAACTCGCTTCACCTTGCACTTTTAAAGATCGTGTAGATTCTCCTGGATCCTATGATGGTTGATCCTCGCACTCGAATCTAATGCCCGAGATCTATCCTCCATATCTGCGCACTTTTCATTGCGATTTGACAGTCATCGGGAATTCTGAATTGTTGATCCAACGATCATTGTTGCTGTTGATTATGCTGATCTTTGCCATCTTCATTGTTGTACTTGCCATCAATGACAAGTATTCGTTGTCTGTTAAATATTTTCCAACATAAGGGCCTAAGAAAAATTAATTAAAAAGCAAGGGAAGTCGACTGTTTTTATATCTATATAAAATAAATTAGGAAGGCTGACATAATAACTAAATAAAATAAGGATTTACACCCTCCTTCACATCCAAGCGTAAGGACTAAGAGCTCGTCTCAACAATACGAGAATAGATCCAGTTTTCTACGAAGTTCGTATCCGTTCAAGGGTAAGGACAATGAATTTAAACAGAGGTTGCCACAGTCATGGCAGTTATGTGGTCATTCTCTTAAACAAAAAATTCTTAAAAGAAGAGGTGGGACCCAACAAATGCCATAGAAATGGAAGCGAACCAGGGGATCGTTGCTAAGCTAAGGGGAAACCAAAGTTTGCTGTCAACTTAAAGGAACAACCAAACAAGATTCTTTCGTCAGTGACAAGGCCGCTCTTGCTCACAAGGCGACAAAGGAGAGCCCGCACGATCTTTTTCTAACTGGAAATGCAATGAGTTGAACGACAACTAACTACAATGATCAAATTATTAAGATAGTATCACTTGATATTCATAGCATCAAGCAATAGGAAATATGCAGGAAGGGTGCCCTAAACTTCTGTACTCCTTGCAATAATACCAACTGATTAAAATAATGAATATGAAATGTCTCTTTAACAATCATTGCAGTTGACAGGCGATACACAGAGAGGGTGCCCACAAATATTTTTCGTTGGACTCCCTCCCCAGGGTTTCCTACCGGTAAAGGAAACTTTAAATCTAAGCAATTCATAATCTGAAAGTTTGGGAAAACTAAAAGCATAGAATAACAACACCAGGTGGCCGTTAATTTCAAGGGAGAGATAAAATCCATTTTGGCGAGCTTGATGCATTCCTTTCCGATCTCAAGATTGTTTAAGTGGATATCTACGAAGTGTTCTATGTTATTGTGTACAATCCTTGAAAAAATAGGTATCTTACTTTAAGGTTTGGCCTTCTTATAGTGACAATGGAAGCACCGTAGGCCATATTTTATCTGCTATATTTTGATATTATTATTATGTTTATGTGGTGACAGGGTTGAGAACAAGATTGATATACCGAAGGAATTCAATCACATCAAAACTAAAACTTAAGTTAAAATTCAGATCTACATCCTATATATATATATATACTAGCAGTTATTAATCATTCTCGAAAATCTAAAGGACAACAATGACCAAAATTCAATGTAGTGATCTCCCAACACTATCAAATATTGCCATTCGATATCATAATCACAATCACAGTTCATGGCGAAAATATAAAACTCTTTAATACAAATTGAATCATAATACAATTTCAATCAACAAATAATAATGCTGTATCTGACGGCAGCGAATTCGAAAATGATCTTCAGCAATGGAAATCCTTTCTTCCTCGGCTTGCTAATCGTCGAGACTTCATCGGTACCTCCCAGCCAACGTTAGGGGTACTCTTCTTTCCCCTTAGCCCCCCGAGATGCAAAGGGGCCATACAAACAAAACCAGAAATCCTCTAGCTCCCAGCTTGCCTCACAAGGTAGAGCCACCACTCTCCCTCAAGCTGGGTATCCCAACTCTCACAAGTAAAACTAGTCAAAAATTTTGCAGCATAACTTTACCCATAACCAATGTGACCATTTTTCCATCTAGACCATTTGCTTTATATGATTTTCCTTAATCACACATTCCCAATTGCACATTTAATTCACTTTTTAATTAGATAATTTAGAATTATTTCCCCCTTACACTTGTCACCATTTCCCTAAGTTGCACAAGTAATTCTACATTTTATTTTAATTAAATTCAATTTCCCCCACYCATCCTAAAAGCRCTCCTTAAATCACTCCTAGTTGTCTCTTTATTCCCCTTTATTCTCATTTAAAGAATTCAATTTCCCCCACCCATCCTAAAAACGCTCCTTAAATCACTCCTAGTTGTCTCTTTATTCCTCTTTATTCTCATATAAAGAATGATGCCTTACTAAATGTGATTTGAGTTAAAATATGAATCTTCTTCTAGTTAGACTAGTGTTAACTAGACCCTAGATAACTTTATATGCATACACATTCTTTCAGCTTTATTCCTTTCTTATCTTAAATTCCAATTTGGTATTTTCTTGCACATATGTGTATTAAATCAATCTTTAGGTTTATTTCATTTTTCTTAATTTATTAAATCGGTTTACCTCATTCGTATTTTGATTTAGTTAATAAATTTAGTTTTAGTCTTCTTACCAACTTAGGATTAATTTTTGAATAGGCTTAGACTTTCATTTGGGGATTCACAATTAATAAGTTCAATCCTTAATTAATTAATTAAAGCCAACAATGCTTAAAGCTTTCACAGGGTTTAATTATTTGCTCAAGGTTTTCTAGACCACCTAGATTCTTTGTCTCAAGTTTTATTTCCGCGGCGTGTCTTTCAAGATGCACTTCGTGCTCCAAGCGTTCCACTCGCCTTTGACTGGTTTTGGTAGTAGTCCAACCTTTGGATTCAACACTCCATTCGGGTGACCTTGTGAGAGACTAAGGGCTTCTAAGGAATAAGGACCCCACCTTATTGTGTGCCCCTTATAAATCTTCATGAGAGACTGTCTCAGTCTTCCCTCACGACATCGTGGACGTCTCAAACTAGGTAATCGTTAACCTACAATTCGAGCCACAAAAGGAGTGCTAGTAGGCTATGACAGAGACTCTGCCACACCTCTCCCTCAATATCTGGTCTATGTGCATGGCCCCTTTAATCCTTATGTGAGTCAGATTAGAAATCATTCCTCAGCCTGCATTCATTACAAAACACTATCAACGATCCATATACAACATCATAATATAATCGATCATATGTCACATATGCATAAATGAAATAATCAAACCAATAGAATCCACTCATTGACTCAATCCAGAGTCCAAGGAGGTCCATTGATGCCATCAACATCCACAATTGTCAAGTGTCATGCACACTCAAGGAAAACTCATCAATAACATCTGTCAATACAAATAACATTAAATCACAACCATCAACATCATCATAAAAATCCATCAATGAAGAAAATAACCATGTACTATAGCTGGATCACTTGCACACAAGTGTTCTCAAAGAATAAGTCGATAACAAGTGCTCGCAAGAGCGAGATGTTACAGGATTATCTTGCTCTCTAATAAGAGAATCACAAAAAGAGTCAAGAGTGAGATCTTGGTAAGCACCCCCTAGAGCTTCTCTGGYGGCATAAAAAGTAGATACACAGATAGAATATGCACTACCAAGCTTATCAAGAATACCACATATGCATCAATCATCCTTTAGATTTATATTATAGTCTTGAAGTAAAAGTCTAAGTATTTTGAACTTAARTAAATAATATTCAATGCAAGGGAAATCATTGGGACTTAATTTTATTAACTAATTTTCAATCTGGTAGGCTCGAATCACATTGTGTTTACCAAAGATGGCTTCTAACTTAGCCCATGCTTCATCTGKGTCATYAGTTCCTTAAGCTGAAACCGTAAATAAGGACAGATGAACATTTCGATTAATCCACGTGCTTCATCATTTTTGTTATCCCATTTGGTTTTCTTTTTAGCATTAGTGGGGGCTTTTTCTTTTTCCATGGTATTCTGGTACAATCTTTTACTTCTTAGTACAATCCTCCATATGGGATTTTCATGAGAAGTAGTTGGTAACAGTAAGCAAAAGATCACTTGGAGAAGCAATATTAAAATATGTAGATAATATGGATTCAAAAGATAAAAATGACTATCGAGATGGAAATCTTTCGAAAAAATAAGTTGTTTCAAAAAAATGGTACTAAAAGCGGACTTTGGATGTGAAAGTTATGTCATTTAAAAAAAACATAAATGATAGTCAAAGTGCAACGTGTCAAGTAGAAGTTGGCCCACATGGTGAATGATGCACATTGATATGGCCGAGTAAAAGATAAATCCCCTCCTTCTAATCTTTCCTATAAGCTCACTTTCACAAATAAGGTACTTAAGAAGTGACCCACTTTTATAGAATAAGTGATAATCACTGTTACAATGAAGTTATTTTATAAATTAAAGTTGCATGGAAAAAATAACTTAAAAAAATTAAAGTTACTTTATAGTGATTCAGTTTTATAATTTAAGTGAAATGCACTTCACAATAAAATTATAAGATAACTCAAGTTTGCATGAACTTTTTCAAAAAGTAACTTAAAAAAAAAAGACTCTAACTCAAGATCTCTTATTAAATAAAACAATTTTCAACCAAATAAGTTAGTGCAAAATATATAACAATTTTAATGAAAGAGGAGGTGATCCCTTTTTTTTTTTTTTAACTCATTGCTTTAAAGTGCATGGTTACCCCCATAACCCTTGTTTTTTCCTACAAAAAACTTCAACACGAATGTACAAAAAAACAAATGAAATTTTGAAAAAATAATTTTCAAATCCCAACAATAACGAGGTTAGATCTCCGTTAGCTTAACCGAAAAATGGAAGTTTTCTTTTTGTTTCTAATTTGTCGAGCTCTCATAAATCGTAGAGAAAAATCCATACGCAGAAAATGAAACTCTTTCTGCTCTATCTCAGATTTGTCGAAATTGCACAGAGCACACGTCAAAGAGCATACCCAGACTAGAAAGAGTAGCAAACCAGGAATACAAATACAAAAACCAAACTATTATCTCTACAATTTTTTTTAAAGGGCATATTTTGAGTTTATACCTCTTGATCTAACAAAAATAGCCATATCTTGGGCAAACAAAACCTTGTTCAGTGAAACAAAAGGCGTTTCCAACTGAAAGTTGTGCTCTAAACACAATAGACTGGTTTTCTCAGCCCAACAATGCACAAAAATAGCATAACCAAGAAATGTGGCAACACGAGTTAAAGATCTCGATCAATGACGAGAGCGGATCTTCAAACGGGCTCTGATACCATGTTCGAAAAAATAGGGTATTCTCACACATGATGAACACCTTTAGTAACCACTCACACAATCAGATCAAAGATCAATACAATAATGTTTTTACATGGTTAAAACCTTCAAAGAGGGAAATAGTCCATGTCCTCGGCCAACGTGGCCACTTGAGGCAATACATTAATGCAAAAGAGAAATATTTTACAATGAAGTTTCTGGCAATTAATCATCGACAAATGACCGTCCATGTCCTTTAAATAGATATCATGTATCAATCTAGTGTCAAACCACATATCGATATAGTCGTTAAGATCGAGGAGAGTATGAGCCGTCAGATCACTCTATGTCTAGAACATATTGTGACCATTGTATTACATAACTACGAATGCGTACTAAAGAAACACACTTTTTCCTAAATAAATATTAAAACAAGTTGAACTTAACTAACTCCTAAGTATCTAAATATCTTAACAATAAATTCATACATGTGAAGACACCTTCATAGTAATTGTATAACCCTATTAGACAATAGTAATTGTATAACCCTATTAGACAAATCAAATACCTTGGAATCCATATATGCTAATCGTTTCTTAAAGTGATTGAGGAAGGGACTTGTGAAAGCTGATACATCATTCCCTTTCTCAAATTTAAGTATATAAGAAAATATATTAAAAATAAAAATTTATATTTGAATTTAAATATATAAGAAAATATATTAAAAATAATAATTTATATTTATAGAAAAAATGAATAAAAATTAAATYKWTTCTTAATTTCTAAGTATATTAATATTTTTATTTCAAAAAGTGAAAATATTTTAATTATAACACTTATTTWTCCATATATAGACCCATCGTTTTGAATATATATCCATGGTTTTTGAAGACAAATTCGATTTTCTATTTCCATATAGTGAAATTTGATTAAGTAGTAGCGACTTTAAACACTCCCCAACTTATAAAATTATGGGTATAAGTACACAATAACAATCATTTTTTTGGTTTTGAATAATTATAATTCTTATTATTGCTTTAATTTAATCATAATTTTATTACAAAATTAAAATTTTTAATCATCATAATTTTATTACAAAATTAAAATTTTCAATAATCATAATTTCTAAATATATAATTAATAATTTAATTTTTATTTTTTAAATATTAAAAAGAAAGAATGTAAGACATACTTAAAAAAAGACCACACATGAAGTGTTGGTTAATTACAAAGGTGTGTAGAAAACTTGGGTCATAGATTTTCAGCATCCCTTCTCAAAACACAAATAATTTAATTAAAGAATGAGAGGCAAGTGTAAACCCATGTCAACCACTTTGTGAAGTTGATTAATGTAAGCCGCATCAACTTAATTTTCTTCATCCATAGAATATGATTCAATGGTCCTCAATGAAAAGCTAACTCGAGGACGAGGAGGTATTAAGTTTTATTGGTATGTACTTTTTTGCGAGCTAATAGAACATACATGACATTGGGATGTGGTCCCCACAAATAGTTTTTTATAGTTCGATGTCACATCGCAAAATTCTCTCTCGGATATTTGTATTGTGCAAAGGATAGTCTTAAAAATATATATTTTATTTTTTATTTTTTTTAAGTGTTGGGTAACATGAATATTTATATTTTGTTGATATGGAATGGATGAATATTAAAATCAATATAGAACTATGAATCTATTAAACATTGAGAGAGATAAAATTTCTTAAAATATAAACTATTTTTGTTTAATAGTGCAAAGCTTGAAAAAAGTTTACATTTTAAGGGATTTGATTCCTCTTGGTGCTTGATAAATCTACATTTAAAATGGATATATGTTGGTTCTACTAGAGTGTGGCCATGTCAAAATTTTAAATGATCATCATTATATATATGTATACTTTTTAGATGAATTTTAATCTTTTGAAAGTTTCTAAATATCATCTATAATCTAGAGACTACTATTATGAAGGCCACTTCAAAAGATCTACATAATGAATAAGATGAATATAAATAAAGTAACAATGTTCGATCGTGAACAAGGTGAATTGTTAGAAAGTCACATAGTACGCATATAATAAATGATAGAAAGATTACACATTAATATTTTCAATCTAACTTCTTCAACTTTTCTTATAGAAACACATGTTAGCTTTTCCATGTTTTCATATAGATCATATGAGAAAGGAGGTCGAAATCGAAGACCTTTAACTCAAGATATTGCAGTAAAGGTCATACCCTACCCATCTTTCTTTCCAATATTAATTGTTGTTTTCTCCAACTTGAATCCTTGTCACTTAATGAAGCCTTAGGAAGGACCCCACTCAAGAAACAACAAAAGGTGGAAAACATAAACAATACTTATATAGTCTAAGGAAATATCAACCAAT
>JASDQU010098566.1:10094-21389 GCA_032191745.1 Picea mariana | reverse complement strand
TCCTTTATCATTTGCTGTGTTATGTGTTTTCTGTTCACTGATTTTGCTGCTGTTTATATGCATCTTGAATGAGTAAATCCTATTAAAGTTGTGTTGCAATGTTGATCCATTTCCATTTTAACACATAAAATTTACTTGCAAATAATTTCAAGATTTCAAGTCTTCTTCATTTTTAGATCAAGCAGCATTACCAATTTCCCAACTACTGCAACTCTGCAACATTATTATGATCTATGTAATGTTGTTGCTCCCTACATTTCATCCATTAACAACCTACCGCAACCAATCATTGTTGCAACAACTCTCCTTTGGTAGCATAACGATCCACACACTTGTCCATTCTATAGCAGCGCTCCTAGATGCCCCAATGATGCAAATTTGTAGCATTCAATCAATCTGCACCCTTGTTGTTACTCCTAGTAGTCTATCTCATTCACATCCTACAACAACAAATCACTGTTGTAACAGCTTTGTCACGTCCTCGTAACTGCCTTCTTCATGTCACTCCCTAGGATGACCAAGATGCTACCGCATCAGACTCCTGGGTTTCAAGAAAACATGCCCTCATGCTATGATTTAAATCACCTACATCTACAATTGTCCAATGCAACTCCATCAATGTTGCACTCTCAACTCTGCAGTCTTCATATGTTATAAATTTCAATCTGCAAGACTTCTTCCTCTATTGCACATTCTTTCTTTCAACTTATTTTTTCCCCTTAATGCACATTAATCCACAACAACACAATGATACTCTCATTATGGATATTTGGAAATTTCATCTATTTCTTGTTGCAACTCAATTTTCTGCAACAGCTCAACCTTTGGTACTGCTACCTTCTCTGTCTCTCTTTCTTCATTACCACAAACACTAGTCACGTGTTTTTCAGTCACGCATCACCTGCACAATTGGATCTGAGTCACGTCCAATCCATGAAATCTCACTTCCCTCTTTCATGGAGTGTACAAAGTGCCTTTGGTGCAGCCAAACACTCATGCTCGAAGGCACACAACATGGAGTCGCATGCTCCCGTGTTACACCTCCCTTGACTCAATCCACAACCACACGTAGACTGCCTCAATCGGCATGTACGCATTCTTTAAAATTACCATAGGCATAGTTTAAGGAGTCTTCTTCTCCACATATCACCTTCATGCTTAGTCCTCAACAACCTTGATTCTTCTGCAGCATGTCTTCTTCCTCAGGAGATTTGAAATATTCTCCTTTCTCTGTCAGGAAAATCTTCATCAGCTTCCTCATCTTTTGGACTATATATTATATGTCTTCAACTCAACATCTTTCATCATGATTAATCTTCACGAAATCATCTTCTTCATCATCTACAACCTTTGTAATCCATGCAATTTTGCATTATCTATTTAGCCAAACACATCTACTTCCATCTGTAGCCATGAATTTCTTTCTTCCTGAAATCAAGTAAATACATATCTAGGGAAAACAAAGTTCCATTTTCTCTCCCTCCTTTCTTCGTTACATCTGACACAACAACGTGTATGTAAATTTCCACTATTTTATTTTTTCTGCATCTTTGTTCTTCCTCATTTCTCTTAAATTCAGGTCCACACAAAACTTGTAGTCACCATCTAGCATCGATGTAGTCACTGCTACCAACAAGCTCCTTAGAACATATGAGCCCATTCTCTAGTCCAACAAACCTTCCAACTACATTCCTCCTACATCCACTCTCACTCATTTTCGATGACCATGACTTTATTCCACAAGTTGAACCATCATTCTCCCGCTCTTCTTCTTTGAAGTTTCTTCCATCCCAGAGACGAACCATGCTCTAATATCCTTCTCACATTTTTTCATCCCAAAGTTGAACCAAGCTCTAATATCTTCTCACATTCTTTCACCCCAGAGATGAACCAAACTATGATACAACTTGATGCAGCGAGCATCCTCCCCCTGCCATCAGATTATGTTCGCAGCATAACATTTTCTTCATTTGTGTGTAATAGGAATCACAACTTCCAAAATGCTTATTCCTCACTGTTACATTCTCCTTCTTCTTCGATCCAATCATTCCACCACTCCCTAGGTTATACCTCAGTTATCTCATACCCACATTGTTCCCTTGTATCACTAGAAAATAGATCCTACAGAATCAACAGTCAGTACTAACCATTATGTTGCATATTCACTTGCTACAACTCACTTTCTATTGCAACTCGCCTTTTCCTATAACTCTCCTTCTATTACAACATGTCCCTTACAACACACCTTTGCTTAAACAAATATGTTGTTGCAACTCATATACACCTGTGGCTACAACACACATCTTGTTTCACCTCCTATTGCAATACATCTCATGTTACAGCCTCCTACTGCAATACCCTTCTACTGCAAACTACTTCTTGTTGCAACCTCCTACTGCAACATGCTTATGATGCAACACACCATGCTATAACACATAACCCACAGTCAAGATAGTAGCTTTCGTTCACATTTTTGGTACTCACACAAAACCCTCAATGCTCATAGAACTAGAGCGATCATCCTTCCCATGGAAGACCATAATTTCCAACATGGTCTTCCACAAACTCATGCCACCTGCATATCCATATCATACAGAACTGTTCTCAAATAGCATAGGCATAACTCAAAGGTATATAATTATCTAGGAAAGGAAATGTAAATTCATCAAACATGAAAGCAACACAACATTGTACACACAGAGAGATTAAATCTATAAATTATCAACTTTTTTATTCATCATACAAGATACAATATAATGGCTCAATAACCAGATATGAGCTTACAATATTCATTGGGTTTATAGGACAGATTCCATGGAAATCACAACCACTTCTCCCTTTCCTATCTCGCTAAATCTCTCTTCTTGTTCTCTACAAGATCCCACTCAATATCTTCGATGTTGTGTTTTATTCTTCCCAAAAACTGTTCGCTTTTGTTTCCCAAGGATTCTCATGCCCTTTCATCTTTCAGCCTCTTATTTGTCCTTTCATCAAAAACTTTTCATCTCCTACACATCCTTTCCAGCTTCAATCCAACAATGCGCTCCTCCTAAGCCACAACGTCCACAATTTCTTCTGTAATAGTTTTCCTCTACAACGTAAGCATCCATGCACTTGTCCATTCTATAACAGCGTTACCAACTGCCCCACTATTGCAACTCTACAACATTATTTTGATCTGTAGTAATGTTGTTACTCCTTGTAGTGTAGTTATTCACAACCTACCGCAACCAATCAGTGTTGCAACAACTCTCCTTCGATAGCATAACAATCCACACACTTGTCCATTCTATACCAACATTGTTGTTACTCCCAACCGTCTGTCTCATTCACATCCTGCAACAACCAATCATTGTTGTAACAACTCTGTCATGTCCTTGTAATTGCCTTCGTCATGTCATCCCCAGGATGACCAAGATGCTACTGCATCAATTACCTAATTAGTGAAATATGAATGTCCGATTACATAATTTTCTCATTGATTTCTTGCACCATCCGCTGGAAAATAAAAAATTTCATTTATTAATGAGATTGACTTAGCAAATATTAATGCATTGATTGTCCTGACCTACATAATATAACGTTATTTTTGGGAAATCCATGATTTGTCCTTTCTCATACCATACCTTGTTTTCACAAACCATGTATTTGTTTCACATGTCATTTGTCCTTCCTGGTAAATTAATAAATATTATAGCTAACACAGCCATATACGCGAATCGATGCCATTAGTCTAGTCTGGCATGCAACAAAGAAATAAATAAAGAATCGCATACATTGTTTAGAAAAATAATTTATTGATACAAGCATAATAAAATTGAACTATAAATATTACAAAAACTCGGATTTATACTGCAACTATTCTCAAATATTAAATATATCATTTTCCATTATCCTAATAAAAACAATTTGTCTCAAATTTACTTGTAAAATAGGCGGTGAATGTAGTCTCCAAGGAATCTATGGGTTATGCATCTCTCCCTTTCAGGATCCATTCATTATCTTCCCTTATCTATTCCTCAGGACGAGACCCACTCACCAAGAAACACAATCTAAGACATTATCATTAACCATATATTTTAAATTCATTCCATTATATTTTGGGGGGCTTTTACTAATTCTAGATGACAATTAAAGGTTGCACAGTGAAAAAGGATATAATATACTTTGTTGTTCAATGGATTCAAATGGGGTTCGTATTGGCCATAGTGAGGTTGATAATACACGAAAAGGAAGACCTCAAAGCTCAGTTAGCCCCAGGATTTTCATAAATGCTTGACTTAGTACTGCCATTTTAAAATGCAGAGAAACTTACCATAAAAGTTTTGGACCTCTCCAATGTAAATTTCATGTAAACTTCGGCTGAGGGATCTGCATGATGCAAACATATGCAATCATATTTAAAATTTTCAAAATTGGATGTAATATCCCTAGGACGAGCTCCAGATGTATTATGAATTGTAAACATGTTTTGTAGGCTGGTGAGCCGAGAAATTATAAGCTAGTAGGCTTATGTGTTAGTAGTATGGAGAGCCTAAGTGTTAAAGGCCAGGAACATGTTTTGTACATGTAAATATTCATAGTATTAATATAAAACATCCTTGTGTGTAGACCTATCATGATAAAAGAGAATGGGGGACTAAGCTCCATTAGGATGGGTAAGGGAGAGGGGGCTGAGAGGTTGGGAAGAGGGGATAAGCCTAAGGGCTTAAGTCAAAGAGAATAATAATTTATTATTATTCCAAAAGTTGTTTAAAAGGATACGTTTTTATCCTAAGTTCCTTGGGGAGGAATGATGACTTCCAAAGGGAAAGGAACGTGTTGCATGAGCGACAGGTGTCGGATTAGGCACATGCAGTCTTAAGGGGGGGATTTTTGTTGTATAGAAGGGGGGGACACTCACTCACGCACGCAGGGAGGTTCATGCACAGATAGTTTTGGCTCTCACGCTCTCACCATCTTCACTATGCTAGACTAGTCTACCCCATCTCTCCTCATGAGTTCACTCACGCAATGAACAAGCACGCAGTCATCCATTTCCGCCATTGTTTAACCTGTGGCTATTGTGCACCTCTGTAATTACTTATCCATCCCTTTCCTTACCCGACTTAGCTATTGTGGTTTGAAGAGGCAGGTAGTCAATCCATGGTTGAAGAGACAAGTTGTCAGGCCTGTGAGCAACTCTCTCTCAAGGTGAGAGAGATTGTTGTGGATTGAAGAAGCAGGTTGTCAGGCCTGTGAGCAACTCTCTCCAGGTGAGAGAGTGTGTTGAGGAATTGAGTTCTCTTGGAGGGAGTCCCATAGCTGCTACAGAGCTCTGAGAATTTTGATTCGGACTTTTATTGAAGCCCAAGGTAAGGGAGGTGGAGCAGTCTATGGATTGTGTGACAGTGAAGGTGTATACTCCTACGAGGGACAGGCATGTGGGGAATGAGAGTCTATGAGCAGTGGGCATAAGTGGCTCCTAGGAGAGAATCCTTCCTCTTAAACTGTGTGACTTTCCTATTGACCTTGCCTATCCTAGGAATCCCTTGCCTGGTGGATTTTAGTCACATCTCAGGGGTGACCCACTGTTGAGAGTGATGAGCAGTGTGGTCTAAAGTTGGGAGGTTTGTGGAAGGTCTGCATGCAGTTGGTGGTGTTTTCTCGAGTTAAAAGATAAGTATCATCCTCGTGCTTAATTATGTATGTTATGCATGTTTGTGATTCTTGAAATGTTATCATGTGTTCTGTTGCATGTAGGAATTACTATCAATTCCATTTGAGTTGGTATGGTAGCAGTAATTATGTGTTATTTGTTTTAAATTCATTAGACATGCATGTTATATGTGTGTGTGTGTGTGTGTGTGTGTGTGTGTGTGTGTGTGCGTGTGTGTGTGTGTATGTTACTTTGTGGAGTTTCCTAGTTGTTGGTGGCTGGGGACGTTACAAATTAGTATCAGAGCTAAGTGAAGTGTATGAGTAGTGGCATTGCCCGGCCTGTTGGTGGCTGGGGATGTTACAAATTAGTATCAGAGCCAAGGTTCAAGCAGTGAGCTTGGATGGGCCAGATAAGTGGTCATTAGAACTAAGGTTTCAGGTGGAAATTGTGTCAAGAGGAACCAATTTTGAACCTCATAACATTCTTGAGAGCCAAGAGGTTACCTTGGTCGTGTTATGAAGCTCAAGAGGCGTAGTAGTATTATAAAACCACAACATATGTGGTATTGTGCCACAGAGTAATGTGGGCGGCAGAATATGTTCAGAAGAAGGAGGACAATTCCCGACCATCGAATCTGGAGAAAAGTGCAGGAGGGTTAATCTGCAAGTCCTTAAGAATTCAGAACTTCGGTGAAGTATGTGTTATAGAGGGGAAGACGCTGAAGCCCTGAAGTCCCCGGAGTGGATCTATGTTGTAGATATGGAAGAAGAGATGAACCATTGGATCAAGCCAACGATGGAATTTACGGCACGGTATGAAGGGCAAAGATCTCTCGGAGCTCCGAAGTCTGGAGTAATCCGGACCATCCATCAAAAGGGACCCATGTCAGCAGATTGGCTTGTTCGGGATTTTGGCGTTCGAGAGAATGAGTGTGTGCTGAAGAGAGAACTCTCGAAGCCTGAAGTTCTGAAGCCCCGAAGAGCCAAAGTAGTGAGTCATGATGAAATCACCTGGAGGTGACATGGACCTCTCCTATACCTGCCACATGCCCCCCACCCGGAATGTTGATAGTTGTACTATGTGGGCCCTAAGATTACATAACATAGTTAAAGGTCGGTGGGCCCACATTGTTGTTGACCATGATACATCAAGATTGACAGCCAAGAGGCATTGCAGAGACCCAAGTTGCACAAGAGATAATTCCCCAAGGCGGTCCTGCAATCCAACCAAGGTTTTACCGAGGAGTTACGTGTCAGCGTCAAAGGAATTGTGGGACAAAAGGCGGGTTACTCCAAACCGTGAATGCATGCCCCCATAATTTGAAAGGCGTTAAGTGATGTGACTATTCATTATCTTAGTTCAAGTATGGAAATTGTGCGTCCTAGTGGACGCGTGGCACCAGTTTAAAATTTTGGAGACTTGACACTACGGAAGAATGTTTCATAAGGGAATGAAAGGAAGAACTTTCAAAAGTTTCATAACACTGAGTTGACGAGACGTAATGATGTCCCCAAAGGTGACATGGAAGTGTTCGGTGATTAACGGTTCGGGGAGTTGGGGGTGTGCGGATGTGAAATCCTATGAAGTTCTAAAACTTTGAAGCTCTAAAGTCCCAGAGCTCAGATGCTTGAAGTTCCACAATGGGTGTCAGTCATTGGATGTTGGGTAGTTGTGGACTATTGATCCACCCTACTTCGTGAGTTCGTCAATCTAGAACTCCGAGAGATTTTTTGTGATGTTCTTTGAAAACTTCTGAAGCCAGAGGCCCGAAGTCCCGAATAAGCACCTATTGACCTAGTGCTTGGCCACAGCCTGTGGTTGCATGGGTTGGGGGCTAAGAGAAAGGGGCTAGTTCCTGAAACATTATTGCAGAACAGAGCAGAGCTCAGAAAGAAAAGATCTACAGGGATTCTTGATTGCTCGAGAACCGTAGAATGAAATATGAAAGTTTTCTTGAATCAAATTGGTTTATGAATTTGTCAAGGATTGATGGCCTAACAAATTTTGGTTGACTGCACATTGTGTTTGCAGAGTTAACGATTGTCAGAACCGAACCGAATTGTCACTTAGTACAGATAAATGGAGGAGGCACAGAATGCTTCTAGTTCAGAGAATGAAGCTAGAGGAATGGATGTCCATTTATGAGTTGAAGGATAGAACTCCAATGGGCATGGAGAAGAGATAGATAAGGAGGGAAACATGATGAAAATCATTGAAATATTGCAGATAGATGTCCAGACTAACTGAGGAGATAACAGAAAGCTCATGAAAGCCAGAGAGCAACAAGGAGAATTCAACATAAATTTGATACAAAGCCTGGAAAGGATAGAAAATAAATTGGATAAGGAGAGTGACTCCATTAAATAAGGAAGTCATGGGTCTCCTGATGAAAAGAGGAAATCAAGGAGTGTTGTCAGACACCATCATCACTCCCAAGGGAACTCCAAGAGGAGGGCACATAGTAGTTCAAGCCCATCTCCTACCAGAAAGCATAAGAGATATGGAGTGGTGAACTGAAGGGTAAAATGAACAAGATTAAACCTCCTACATTTGATGGAGAGCACATGATCCAGAATCGGATCCAGGAGGCTTCCCAGGTCTAGAAAAAGATCAAAATGAAATTTCTCAGAATCAGACGAAACCAATTCCATTGTGACCGGCTCATCACACTGATTTTGACCNTTCTCAGAATCAGACAAAACCAATTCCATTGTGACCATCTCGTCGTGCTGATTCCGTCCATATATTTACTTTCTCAAATGGGCGTTGTATGCGAAAGTTTTCGCACGTTGATCATTTCCCCAAACAACTAAAAAATGTCAACAGGTCAACTGGAAAAATTCAATGATGATGTCATCATGACATCATCATGCTGACATCAACAAAGTGACATGTGGCAGCACAGGCAGCAGGGTGACTAGGCAATGACAGGGACCAATCCCACTTCACCAAGTGGCACATGGTAGACCAATACAACGTTGACAAGTGGCATCATTGAGGACCAATGAAAGGGTGCCACGTGGCCCAAACATGGGCTGCCACGTGGCACCCCATCACTAGTTGAATGGAAAAAATATTTTGGAGCTCAAGGGGTTCGACCCCATGACTTATTGGCAGAGAAAATGCCTTGAGAAATGACCGAATGCCAATGTGCCACATTTGGTGCTTGTTATTAAAACCCACCATATAATATATAAAGTGCATAAATTTCAAAAGGAGGCGGAAAGCGCTGGGCTAGGCCCCAGCCCATGGTCTTGTGTAACTCCATGCACCCACAACTTTGTTCCATTACATGCGCCCATGGTTCAATGCACTCGGCGTTAAGTTACAACGGTGGTATGCGTGGATGGAGGGAGCCCCAATTCCATGGTTAGTGGGTATGTGACCCGACGCTAGTTGACATGTGACCTGTCACATAACTGACCACTTCATATGTGGGTGCGGTTAGAACGTTTGTTCTAGCCCCGGATTTTATGGGATTGGACATGACCATTTCCCCATGTAAATTGGCATGCAGATATGCCTTTAGCCTCAGGTTTTGGGGATTTCCCCAAATATGCACCATACGACCGGGTATTTCAGAGGAGAGGCTAGCGCGCAGCCCCTAGGGGGTTGGTGCTTGGCCATATTGTTATTGCATATGACCATTATAGGGGGGAGTGCACCCATATTGGGGGGCTTAGCTCAAATTTATATGCAAAGTGGGTTATTTACTTTGGGTTTTGGATTTTTAATTGATTTTTGGCCTATTAATAGAGGATTTTGCCCATTATTGGGGGATATTGGGCCCTTTTTGAGGCCATCTTTTGGGAGGAAGTTGGGGGATGATAACCAACTTCAGATCTATATAAACCAGGAATTCTTGAGGCTATAAGAGAGATTCAGATCAGATTTATGTTGAAGGAAAGCCAAGCCAAAGCCATTTTTATGCGGGGAAGCTGTTGAGGAGCACACCTTTGCGGGCCATTTCTGGAAGCTGCGATCATCTGTTTTGAGTGTCGTTTCTTCTGTTGGGTTCTAGAGATCTGGGAGAACAAGACCAGATCAATCTTGTATCCTTATGGCACTTTTGTAATGTACTTATTCAACTTTGAACAGAAATAAAGAAGCCTCACCCACTAAGACAAAGGCTTGGAGACGTAGGCGAGATTGTTGAACTACGTTATCACTTCTCTTGTTATGGTTTGTTGTTATTCATGCTTATGTTCAGATCTGTAAATTGTTTTATGGCTGTGATATATTCTCATATCTTCTTCCTCTTTCATTAAGCTTCTTAAATGGTTAATAAACACATGCATAATAACTCAACCACAGTCATTTAAGAGATTATTTTTCAATCAAGTGGTATCAGAGCTAGTTGACGTCTAGATTTGAGTTTTGCATGTTAACCAAGGAAAAGATACAGCATGGTGAAGGTGAGCTTATTGAAGAGAATCCATTAATTGGATTGAGAAAGAGAGCTTCTCACACCGAGAAGATGGCATCAGAAGAGGGGCTTTCTCAGGATGAGAAAGAGTTTCGAAAAGCTTTCTTTTCCATGTCAGAGATGATGAAAGTTTTGTATGAAGATTACTTGGAACGTAAGAAACCATTTTTGGGTGAATATTCAAAGGCAAAAAGTGAAGAGGGAGAGCATCCTTCTCAAATTCCTCCACCTCCATCATCACCTCCTTCTTCTCCTTCTTCTTCAAGTTCAATTTCTAAATCCAATGCAAAGAAACATGTTCATAAGAATGAAATGTCATTATTAAAACTTGATGTTAAATTTGACTTACCCATATATGATGGTGAAGTTAATAAAGAGAAACTTGACAATTGGGTCAGACAGATGGAGGTCTATTGAAGTGTGCAATAGATCAAGGATGAGGCCACATAAATCAAGTTGGCATCTTTGAGACTTGCAGGTACAACTCTCATCTGGTGGAAAAACAAGTTACAAAATGGAACACAACAAGTGGGTAATGTATTTTTATCATGGAAAAGTTTCATTTCTGAACTTAGGAAGCAATTCAATCCTTTGGGTTATAAAGAAAAATCATTAATTGAATGGCAATATTTAAAACTAAGAAAAGGACAAACAGTGCAAGAGTATACAGATGGCTTTCGAAAAATGGAATTGATGTTAGATATCCCTTTACATACCCAAGAAACCCTTATGAAGTATATAGGAGGTTTAGCTACACACAATAGAAACACTATATTCATGTTTTGACCAACTAACCTTGATGAGGTTTCTGTTCAAGCGACTTATATTGAAGAAGGAAAAGCAGGTGTATCAGGGGAATCTTCTTCGAGGAAAGAGGACAAGAGGAAATGGCATGGAAAAAAGGAAAATGCAGTGACGAGAAAGGAAGAGAGGCCCAATTGCAAGCATTGCAAGAAAGAGGGGCATGATGAGGACTGTTGTTGGAAGTTGCATCCCAAGAAGAGGCCAAAGTGGTTCAAGGAAAAGAAAGGGAGGCAAACAGTTGTAGCGACAACACGACCGACAGACTTGGGGTTGGATTCAGGTGATGAATCAAAGGTTTCATTGGTTGGTATGACAAGTAAAATTGGTGAAGGCATTGATTGTAGAAGTAACTTGTTTCATATAAGGGTTATCATGCGACACTAATATAGACACATTAATCGACAGTGGATCTCAATCTAATCTA
>JASDQU010098563.1:1812-21472 GCA_032191745.1 Picea mariana | reverse complement strand
TAAGGTTAAGGTAGATTTCTTTTGTAGCGCATTGGAATGCCAATCAACCATGTCTTCCAAGTTGTGAAACCATTATGTCACCATTACAAAGATAGGCTAATTCACATGGATGTACAGATGCATCCAAATAGTTGATTACAATGCAAATAAACTTATGATCCCATCAATCAAAACTTGAAATTACCACAAATGTGTTTTCATCATGCCAAGACTTGGACAGTATTTAAATGTTAGATATTAACTTGCAAAAAACACTGCAATCCAATCCAACCTTTTCAATTCATACTAGGGTATATAAGTTTCCTTCTTGCACAAGCACAAACACATCTCAAACAATATCATTCCACTGTGGAGGAAAACTAGCGTGTGCTAGCTTTCTTTCTTACACAAGCACAAGTGCATTTCGAACATCATTCCACTATATACGAAAGATAGTGCATGGTAGTTTTCCTTCTTGCACAAGCACATGGGCATTTCGAACAACATCATTCCACTATGGAGGAAAGATAGCACATGGTAGATTTCCCTTTTGCACAAGTACAAGCGCATTTCAAACATCATTCCATTAGAAAGGAACGATAGCTTGTGGTAGTTTTCCTTCTTGCACAAGCACAAGCACATTTCGAATAACATCATTCCATTGTGGAGGAAAGCTAGCACATGCTAGTTTTTCTTCTTACACAAGCAAAATCACATTTTAAACATCATTCCACTGTAGGGAAAACCTATCCAGTACTAGTTTTCCTTCTTGCACAAGCAAAAATGCATTTCAAGCAACATCATTTTATTGTGGGGGAAAACGAGCGCACAAGCATAAGTGCATTTCAAACAACGTCATTCTACTATGGGGGGGAACTAGCGTGTGCTATCTTTCCTTCTTACACAAGTACAAGCGCATTTCTAACAACATCATTCCACTATGGTGGAAAGCTAATGCATGCTAGTTTTCTTTCTTGCAAAGGCACAAACACTTTTCTAACAACATCATTCCATTATGAGGGAAAGTTAGTTTTCCCTCTTGCACAAGCACAAGCGCAAGTGCATCTCAAACAACATCATTCCACCATGGGGGGAAGCTAGTATGTGTTATCTTTCCCTCTTGCAAAAGCACAAGTGCATCTCAAACATCAACCCACCATGCACAAGCACAAATGAATTTCAAACAACATCATTCAACTGTGAGGGAAAGCTAGTGCACGCTAGCTTTCTCTCTTGCACAAACACAAGCACATATTGAACAAGATCATTCCTCCATGGGGTAAAACTAGTGCATGCTAGCATTGCATATTATAGAAGCACAAGCAAATATTGACCAACATCATTCCACTGTGGGGAAAATCTAGTGCATGCTAGATTTCCCTCTTGCACAAATGCAAGCACATCCTAAACAACATCATTCTAGCATGGAGGAAAGCTTGCAAATGCTAGTTATCCTTCCCTCTTGCATAAGCACAAGTGCATCTCAAAAAAAATCGTTCCACTATCGAGAAAAGATAGCGCATGCTATCTTTCCCTCTTGCACAAGAACAAGTGCATCTCAAACAACATCATCCCACTGTGGGGAAAAGCTAGCATGCTATCTTTCCCTCTTGCACAAGAACAAGCACATCTCGAGCAACATGATTCCACCATGGGGGAAAGCTAACACATGCTATATTTTCCTCTTGCACAAGCACAAGTGCATCTCAAACAACATCATTCCAGTGTGGGGGAAAGCTAGTGTGTGTTGGATTTCCCTCTTACACAAGCACAAGCGCATCTTGAACAGCATCACTTTCCCTCTTGCACAAGCACATGTGCATCTCGAACAACATCATCCCACCATGACAAAAAGATAGCACATGCTAGCATTCCCTCTTGCACAAGTAGGAGCACATCTTGGACACCATCCCATAGTGAGGGTAAACTAGTGCGTGCTATTTTTCCCTCTTAACAACAACATCTCATCGTGGGGGAAGGCTAGCGCATTCTAGCTTACCCTCTTTCACAAGCAGGGGTGCATCTCGAACAACATCATCACACCAAGAGGGAAAGCTAATGTGCTCTAGCTTTCCATCTTGCACAAACAGGAGCACATCACGAACAACATCATCCCACCCATGGTAAAGCCTAGCACGTGCTAGTTTTCCCTCTTGCACAAGAAAGACCACATCTTGAACAACATCATCCAACCACAGGAAAATGCTATCACATGCTAATCTTCGCTCTTGCACAAGCATGACCACATCTCGGACAACATCATCCAACCGTGGGTGAAATCTAGCACATGCTAGCTTTCCCTCTTGCACAAGCATGAGCTCATCTCAGACAACATCAACCCATCATGGGGGAAAGCTAGTGTGTGCTATATTTTCCTCTTACACAAGCACGATCTTATCTCGGATATCATCCCACCGTGGGGGAAAGCTAGCACGTGCTAGCTTTTCCTCTTACACAAGCATGAGCTCATATTGAACAATATCATCCCACCATGGGGGAAAGCTACCTCATGCACAAGTACGAGCTCATCACGGAAAACATCATCCCACCATGGGGGAAAGCTAGCACGTAGTAGCTTTCCCTCTTGCACAAGCACAAGCTCATCTAGGACAACATCATCCCACCATCAAGGGAAGCTAGTGCGTGCTAACTTTCCCTCTTGCACAATCACGAGCTCATATTGTAAAACATAATCCCACTATGGGATAAAGCTAGTGTGTGCTAGCTTTCCCTCTTACACAAGCACAAGCTCATCTCGGAAATCATCCCACCGTAGGGGAAAGCTAGCTCGTGCTAGCTTTCCCTCTTGCACAAGAGCAAGCTCATCTTGGAAAACATCATTCCACTGTGGAGGACAACTAGCTCCTGCTAGCTTTCCCTCTTGCACAAGCATAAGATCATCTCCAAGAACATCACCCCACCATGGGGGAAGCTAGTGTATGCTAGCTTTCACTCTAGCATAAACATGATCTCATCTCGAACAACATCATCCCACTATGGGTGAAGTCTAGCGTGTGCTAGTTTTCACTCTTGCACAAGCACGAGCTCATCTCAAACAACATCATCCCATCATGCAAAGCTAGTGCGTGCTAGCTTTCCCTTTTACACAAGCACAAGCTCCTCTCGAACAACATCATCCCACCGTGGAGAAAAGCTAGTGCATGCTAGCTTTCCCTGTTGCACAAGAATGAGCTCATCTCGGAAAACATCATCCCACCCTGGGAGAAAGCTAGCTCATGCTAGCTATCCCTCTTGCACAAGCACGAGATCATTTTCGACAACATCATCACACCATGGGGGAAAGCTAGCTCGTGCTAGATTTCCCTCTTGCACAACCATGAGCTCATCTTGGACAACAACATCCCACCATTGGGGAAAGCTAGTGTGTGCTAGCTTTCCCTCTTGCATAAGCATGAGCCCATCTAAGATAACATCATCCCAATGTGCGGGAAAGCTAGTGTGTGCTAGTTTTCCATCTTGCACGAGCACGAGCTCATCTAGGACAACATCATCCCATCGTAGGGGAAAGCAAGCTCGTGCTAGATTTTCCTCTTGCGCAAATCATGGGGGAAAGAAAGCTCATGTTAGCTTTTCCTCTTGCGCAAGCACAAGCTCATCTCGAACAACATCATCTCACCGTGCGGGAAAGCTAGCACTTGGTAGATTTCCCTCTTGCACAAGCATGAGCTCATCTCAGACAACATCATCCCACCGTGCGAGAAAGCTAGTACGCACTAGTTTTCCCTCTTGCATAAGCACGATCTCATCTCGAACATCATCATCCCACCATGGGGGGAAAGCTACCGTATGCTATCGTTTCCTCTTACACAAGCACGAGCTCATCTCGGACAACATCATCCCATCGTGGGGGAAAGCTACCTCTTGCACACGCATGAGCTCATCACGGACAAGATCATCCCATCATGGGAGAAAGCTATCTCATGCTAGCTTTCCCTCTTGCACAAGCACAAGATCATCACGAATAGCATCATCCCATTGTGGGGGAGAGCTAGAGTGTGCTAGCTTTCCATGTTGCACAAGCATGAGTGTATGTCGGACAACATCATCCCATCATGGGGGAAAGCTAGCGCATCCTAGCTTTCCTTCTTGCACAAGCACAAACTCATCTCGGACAACATCAACCTGTCATGGGGGAAAGCTAGAATGTGTTATCTTTCCTTCTTGCACAACCATGAGCTTATCTCGGACATCATCATCCCACCATGGGGGAAAGCTAGAGTGTGTTAGCTTTTCCTCTTACACAAGCATGAGCTCATCTTGAACAACATCATCCCATCGTGGGGGAAATATGCCTCTTGCATAAGCACAAGCTCATCGTGAACAACATCATCCCACCATGGGGGAAAGCTAGCACATGCTAGCTTTCCCTCTTGCACAAGCACAAGCTCATCTTGAACAACATCATCCCACCATCGAGGGAAGTTAGCACATGCTAGTTTTCCCTCTTGCATAAGCATGAGCTCATCTCATACAACATCATCCCACCATGGGAGAAAGCTAGTGTGTGTTATCTTTCCCTCTTGCACAAGCACGAGCTCATCTTGGACATCATCTCATTGTAGGGGAAAGCTAGCTCATTTCCCACTTGCACAACCACGAGCTCATCTCGAAAAACATCATCCCACCGTGGGGGAAATCTAGCTTTTGCTACCTTTCCCTCTTATACAAGCATAAGCTCATCTCCGACAACATCATCCCACCATGGGGGAAAGCTAGTGCGTGCTATCTTTCCCTCTTGCACAAACATGATCTCTTCTTGGACAATATCATCCCACCATGGGTGAAAGCTAGCATGTTCTAGCTTTCCCTCTTGCACAAGCGCAAGCTCATCTTGAACGAAATCATCCCACTGTGGGGCAAAGCTAGCTCGTGCTATCTTTCTGTCTTGATCAAGCACGAACTCATCACAGATAACATCATCCCACCGTGGGGGAAAGATAGCGCGTGCTAGCTTTCCATCTTGCACAAGCACAAGCTCATCACAAACAACATCATCCCACTGTGGAGGAAAGCTAGCTCATGTTATCTTTCCCTCTTGCACAAGCAGAGCTCATCTCCGGCAACATAATCCCACCATGGGGGGAAGTTAGTGCGTGTTAGCTTTCCCTCTTGCACAAGCACGAGCTCATCTCAGACAACATCATCCCACCGTGGGGAAAGCTAGTGAGTGTTAGCTTTTCCTCTTACACAAGCATGAGCTCATCTCAGACAACATCATCCCACCATGAGGGAAAGATAGTTCATGCTATCTTTCCCTCTTGCACAAGCACGAGCTCATCTCAGACAACATCATCCCACTATGGGCAGGCTAGCTTTCCCACTTGCACAAGCACGAGTGAATATCGAACAACATCATCCCACTGTGGGGGAAAGTTAGCGTGTGCTATCTTTCCCTCACAGAGGGATGATGTTGTCTAAGATGTGCTCATGCTTCTATGCTAGATTTCTCTCTTTCACAAGCACAACTTCATCTCAAACAACATCATCGCACTGTGGCGGAAAGCTGCTAGCTTTCCCTCTTGAAGAAGCATGACCTCATCTCAAACAACATCATCCCACCTTGGGGAAAAGCTAGCTCATGCTAGCTTTCCCTCTTGCACAAGCACAACCTCATCTCGGACAACATCCCACCATGGGGAAAAGCTAGCGCATGCTAGCTTTCCCTCTTGAACAAGTACAACCTCATCTCGGAAAACATCATCCCACCATGGGGAAAGCTAGCTCATGCTAGCTTTCCCTCTTTCACAAGCATGAGTTCATCTCAAACAACATCATCCCACAGTGGGTGAAAGCTAGCTCATGCTAGCTTTCCCTCTTACACAAGCATAAGCTCATCTCGGAAAACATCATCCCATCGTGGGGGAAATATAGCGTGTGCTAGCTTTGCCTCTTGCACAAGCACGAGCTCATCTCGAACAACATCATCCCATCATTTGGAAAAGCTAGCACATGCTAGCTTTCCCTCTTACACAAGCACGAGCTCATCTAAGACAACATCATCCCACTGTGGGAGAAAGCTAGCGTGTGCAAGCTTTCCATCTTGCACAAGCGCAAGCTCATCTCAGACATTATCTCACCATGGGGCAAAGCTAGAGTGTGTTAGCTTTCCCTCTTGCACAAACACGAGCTCATCTCAAACATCATTGCACCATGGGAAAAAAATAGAGAGTGTTATCTTTCCCTCTTGCACAAGCATGACCTCATCTCGAACAACATCCCACTGTGGGGGAATGCTTGCGCGTGCTAGTTCTCCCTCTTACACAAGCACGATCTCATCTCGAAAAACATCATCCAACCATGAGGCAAAGCTAGTGCGTGCTAATTTTCCTTCTTGAACAAGAACGAGCTCATTTCGGACAATATCATCCCACCATGGCGGAAAGCTACCTCGTCCTAGTTTTCCCTCTTGCACAAGCACGAGCTCATCTCAGACAACATCATCCCACCGTGGGGAAGAGCTATCACATGCTAGCTTTACCTTTTGCACAAGCATGAGCTCATCTTGGACAACATCATCCCACCGTGGGGGAAACCTAGCATTTCCTTCTCGCACAAGCATGAGTTCATCCTGAACAACATCATCCCATTGTGGAGAAAAGCTAGCTCGTGCTACCTTTCCCTCTTGCACAAGGAGCAACTCATCTTGGACAACATCATCCCACTGTGGGGGAAAGCTAGCGCTTCTACCTTTCCCTCTTGCACAAGCATGAGATCATCTCGGACAACATCATCCCATCATGGGGGAAATATAGTGCATGTTAGCTTTCCCTCTTGCACAAGCATGATCTCATATCGAACAAGATCATCCCATCATGGGGGAAAGGTAGCGCATATTGGCTTTCCCTCTTGCACAAGCATGAGATCATCTCGGATAACATCATCCCACCATGGGTGAAAGCTAGCACATGCTAGCTTTCCCTTTTGCACAAGCACGAGCTCATCTCAAACATCATCCCACCATATGGGAAATATAGCGCATCCTAGCTTTCCCTTTTGCACAAGCACAAGCTCATCACAGACAACCACATCCCATTGTGGGGGAAAGCTAGCGTGCTAGCTTTCCCTCTTGCACAAGCACGAGCAAGTCTTGGACTACATCATACTACAATGGGGGAAAGCTAGCACATGCCTCTTGCAAAATCACGAGCTCATCTAGGACAACATCATCCCATCGTGGGGGTAAGAAAAAAGTATGCTAGTTTTTCCTCTTGCATAAGCATGAGCTCATCTCGAACAACATCATTGCATTGTCGGGGAAAGTTAGCATGTGCTAGATTTCCCTCTTGCACAAGCACGAGCTCATCTCGGACAACATCATCCCACCATGGGGGAAAGCTAGCTTTCCCGTGCTAGCTTTCCCTCTTGCACAAGTATGACCTCATCTCGGACAACATCATCCCATCGTGGGGGAAAGGTAGCGCGTGCTAGCTTTTCGTCTTGTACAAGCTCGAGCTCATATCGAACAACATAATCCCACCCTAGGAAAAATCTAGTGCATGCTCTCTTTCTATCTTGTACATGCACAAGTTCATCTACGACAACATCATCCCACCATGGGGGAAAGCTAGCGCTTGCTAGCTTTCCCTCTTGCACAAGCACGAGTTCATCTCAGACAACATCATCCCATCATGGGGGAAAGCTAGCTTGTACTAGCTTTCCCTCTTCCACGAGCACAAGGTCATCTCAAACAACATCATCCCACCCTGGGAATGCTACCTTTCCCTCTTGCACAAGCACGAGCCCATCTCGGACAACATCATCCCAATGTGGGTGAAAGCTATCATGTGCTAGCTTTCCCTCTTACACAAGCACAAGCTCATCTTGGACAACATCATCTGTCGATGGGGGAAAGGTAGTGCATGCTAGTTTTTCCTCTTGCACAAGCACAAGCTCATCTCAGACAACATCATCCCACCGTGGGGGAAAGGTAGTGCATACTAGCTTTCCCTCTTGCACAAGCATGAGCTCATCTCAGACAACATCATTCCACCGTGGGGGAAAGGTAGTGCGTACTAGCTTTCCCTATTGCCCAAGCACAAGCTCATCTCAGACAACGTCATCCCACTATGGGGGAAAGCTAACGCTTTCTAGCTTTCCCTATTGTACATGCACGAGCTCATCTTGGACAACATTATTTGACTGTGGGGGAAAGCTAGAGCGTGCTAGATTTCCCTCTTGCATAAGCACGAGCTCATCTCGGACAAAAACATCCCACCATGGGGAAAAGCTACTGTGTGCTAACTTTACGTCTTGCACAAGCACAAGATCATCTTGGACAACATCATCCCACTGTGGGGGAAAGCTAGTGTGTGTTCTTTCCCTCTTGAACAAGCATGAGCTCATCTCAAACAACATCATACCACCATGGGGGAAAGCTAGAGCGTGCTAGCTTTCCCTCTTACACAAGCACGATTTCATCTTGAACAGCATCATCCCATTGTGTGGGAAATCTAGCTTGTGCTAGCTTTCCCTCTTGCACAAGCTCATCTTGGACAACATCATCCCACCGTTGGGGAAAGCTAGCATGTGATATCTTTCCCTCTTGCACAAGGACGAGCTCATCTCGGACAACATCATCCCACCGTGGGGGAAAGATAGTGCGTGCTAGCTTTCCCTCTTGCATAAGCACAAGCACGAGCTCATCTCGGATAGCATCATCCTACTGTGGGGGAAAGATAGTGCATGCTAGCTTTCCCTCTTACACAAGCATGAGCTCATCTCGGACAACATCATCCCACCGTGGCTGAAATCTAGTGTGTGCTAATTTTACCTCTTGCACAAGCACGAGCTCATCTCATAGGCATCATCCCGTTGTGGAGGAAAGCTAGCGGGTACTAGCTTTCCCTCTTGCACAAGCAGGAGCTCATCTTGGACATCATCATCCCACCATGGGGGAAAGCTAGCACGTGCTACCTTTCCCTCTTGCACAAGCATGAACTCATCTCGAACAACATCATCCCACTATGGGTGAAAGCTAGTGCGTGCTAGCTTTCTCTCTTGCACAAACACGAGTTCATCTCAGACACCATCATCCCACCGTGGAGGAAATCAAGCATGTGCTAGCTTTCCCTCTTGAACATGCATGAGCTCATCTCGGACAACATCATCCCATCATGGGAAAAAGCTAGCACGTGCTAGTTTTCCCTTTTGCACAAGCACTATCTCATCTCGGACAACATCATCCCACCATGGGGGAAAGCTAGTGCATGCTAGCTTTCCCTCTTGCACAAACACGAGCTCATCTCTGATAACATCCCATCGTGGGGGAAATCTAGCTCGTGCTATTTGTCCCTCTTGCAAAAGCATGAACTCATCTCAGAAAACTTCATCCCACCCTGAGGGAAAGCTAGTATGTGCTATCTTTCCCTCTTACACAAGCACAAGCTCATCTCGAACAACATCATCTCACCGTGGGATAAAGCTACCTATTGCATAAGCACGAGCTAATCTCGGACAACATCATTCCATCATGGGGGAAACCTAGCGCTTGCTAGCTTTCCCTCTTGCACAAGCACGAGCTCATCTCTAACAACATCATCCCACCATAGGGGAAAGCCAGTGCATGTTAGCTTTCCCTCTTGCACAAGCACGAGCTCATCTCGGACAACATCATCGCATCATTGGGGAAAGCTAGCACATGCTAGATTTCCTTCTTGGACAAGCGCATGCTAGATTTCCCTCTTGGACAAGCACAATCTCATTTAAGACAACATCATCCCACAATGGGAAAAGCTAGCGCGTGCTAGCTTTCCCCTCTTCCACAAGCACATGCTCGTGTCAGACAACATCATCGCACTGTGGGGGAAAGCATGCTAGTTTTCCCTATTGCACAAGCACGAGTGCATCTCGGGCAACATCATCCCACTGTGGGGGAAATCTAGTGCATGCTAGCTTTCCCTCTTGCACAAGCACGAGCTCATCTTGGACATCATCCCATCGTGGGCATACTAGCTTTCCCTCTTGCACAAGCACGAGCTCATCTTGGACATCATCCCATCGTGGTCATACTAGCTTTCCCTCTTGCACAAGCATGAGCTCATCTCGAACAACATTATACCAGCGTGGGTGAAAGCTAGTGTGTGCTAGCTTTCCCTCTTACACAAGCACAAGCTCCTCTTGAACAACATCATCCCACCGTGGGGGAAAGTTGGTTCATGCTAGCTTTCCCTCTTGCACAAGAACGAGTTCATCTTGGACAACATCATCCCACCATGGCGGAGAGCGAGCGTGTGCTAGCTTTCCCTCTTGCACAAGCACGAGCTCATCTCGGACAACATCATCCCATCATGGAGAAAAGCTAGCGCGTGCTATTTTTACCTTTTGAACAATCATGAGATCATCTTGGACAACATCATCCCACCATGGGGGAAAGCTAGAGGGTGCTTGCTTTCCCTCTTGCACAAACATGAGCTCATCTCAGACAACATCATCCCACTATGGGCAGTCTAGCTTTCCCACTTGCACAAGCACGAGCGAATATCGAACAACATCATCCCACCATGGGGGAAAGCTAGTGTGTGTTCTTTCCCTCTTGAACAAGCATGAGCTCATCTCGGACAACATCATCCCATCGTGGGGGAAAGCTAGCGCGTGATAGCTTTCCCTCTTGCACAAGCATGATTTTATCTTGGACATCATCCCACTGGATAACATCATCCCACTATGTGGGAAAGCTAGTTCATGCTAGTTTTCCTTCTTGCACAAGCTCATCTTGGAAAACATCATCCCACCATTGGGGAAAGCTAACATGTGCTAGCTTTCCCTCTTGCACAAGGACGAGCTCATCTCGGACAACATCATCCCACCGTAGGGGAAAGCTAGTGTGTGCTAGCTTTTCTTCTTGCACAAGCACAAGCACGAGCTCATCTCAGATAACATCATCCTACCGTGGGGGAAAGCTAGTGTGTATTAGCTTTCCCTCTTACACAAGCATGAGCTCATCTCGGACAACATCATCCCACCGTGAGCGAAAGCTAGTGCATGCTAGCTTTACCTCTTGCACAAGCACGAGCTCATCTCAGACAACATCATCCCACTATGGAGGAAATCTAGTGCATGCTAGTTTTCCCTCTTGCACAAGAAGGAGCTCATCTCAGGCATCATCATCCCACCGTGGGGGAAAGCTACTGTGTGCTACCTTTCCCTCTTGCACAAGCATGAATTCATCTCGAACAACATCATATTATTGTAGGTGAACGCTAGCGCATGCTAGCTTTCTCTCTTGCACAAATACGAGCTCATCTCGAACACCATCATCCCACCATGAAGGAAAGTGAGTGTGTGCTAGCTTTCCCTCTTGCACAAGCACTAGCTCATCTTGGACAACATCATCCCATCATGGGGAAAAGCTAGCACGTGCTAGTTTTCCCTTTTGCACAAGCACAAGCTCATCTCGAACAACATCATCCCACCGTGGGGGAAAGCTAGTGCATGCTAGCTTTCCCTCTTGCACAAATACGAGCTCGTCTCCGACAACATCCCACCGTGGGGGAAAGCTAGCTCGTGCTAGTTGTCCCTCTTGCAAAAGCAGGAGCTCATCTCAGATAGCATCATCCCACCCTGGGGGAAAGCTAGTGCGTGCTAGCTTTCCCTCTTACACAAGAACGAGCTCATCTCGAACAACATCATCCCACCATGGTCTAAAGCTACCTCTTGCAAAAGCACGAGCTAATCTCAAACAACATCATTCCATCATGAGGGAAACCTAGTGCGTGCTAGCTTTCCCTCTTGCACAAGCATGAGCTCATCTCTGACAACATCATCCCACCATAGGGGAAAGCTAGCATGTGTTAGCTTTCCTTCTTGCACATGCACGAGCTCATCTCGAACAACATCATCGCATCATTGGGGAAAGCTAGCGCATGCTAGCTCTCCCTCTTGGACAAGCACAAGCTCATCTAAGACAACATCATCCCACAATGGGAAAAGCTAGCATGTGCTAGCTTTCCCCTCTTGCACAAGCACAAGATCATCTCAAACAACATCATCGCACCGTGGGGGAAAGCAGGTTAGTTTTTCCTCTTGCACAAGCACGAGTGCATCTCGGGAAACATCATCTCATTGTGGGGGAAAGCTAGTGCGTGCTAGCTTTCCCTCTTGCACAAGCACGAGCTCATCTCAAACAACATCATACCAATGTGGGTGAAAGCTAGCATGTGCTAGCTTTCCCTCTTGCAAAAGCATGAGCTCATCTTGAACAACATCATACCACTGTGGGGAAAAGTTGGCTCGTGCTAGCTTTCCCCCTTGCACAAGCACAAGCTCATCTCAGACAACATCGTCCCACCATGGGGGAAAGTGAGCTTGTGCTGGCTTTCTCTCTTGCACAAGCACGAGCTCATCTCGGACAACATCATCCCATCATGGGGAAAATCTAGCGCGTGCTAGTTTTCCCTTTTGCACAAGCACGAGCTTATCTCGGACAACATCATCCCACCGTGGGGGAAAGCTAGCACGTGCTAGCTTTCCCTCTTGCACAAACACAAGCTCGTCTCTAACAACATCCCACCATGGGGGAAAGCTAGCTCATGCTAGTTGTCCCTCTTGCAAAAGCATGAGCTCATCTTAGACAACATCATCCCAGCCTGGGGGAAAGCTAGTGCGTGCTAGCTTTCCCTCTTACACAAGCACAAGCTCATCTCGAACAACATCATCCCACCGTGGGGTAAAGCTACCTCTTGCACAAGCATGAGCTAATCTTGAACAACATCATTCCATTGTGGGGGAAAGCTAGCATGTGTTAGCTTTCCCTCTTGCACAAGCACGAGCTCATCTCTGACAACATCATCCCACCATAGGGGAAAGCTAGCACATGTTAGCTTTCCCTCTTGCACAAGCACGAGCTCATCTCCGACAACATCATCACATCATTAAGGAAAGCTAGTGCGCTAGCTATCCCTCTTGGACAAGCGCATGTTAGCTTTCCCTCTTGGACAAGCACAAGCTCATCTAAGACAATATCATCCCATAATGGGAAAAGCTAGCGCGTTCTAGCTTTCCCCTCTTGCACAAGCACAAGCTCATCACAGACAACATCATCGCACCATGGGGGAAAGCATGTTAGTTTTCCCTCTTGCACAAGCACGAGTGCATCTCGGGCAACATCATCCCATTGTGGGGGAAAGCTAGTGCGTGCTAGCTTTCCCTCTTATACAAGCACAAGCTCATCTCAGACAACATCATCCCACCGTGGGCATACTAGCTTTCCCTCTTGCACAAGCACGAGCTCGTCTCGAACAACATCATACCAACATGGGTGAAAGATAGCGTGTGCTAGCTTTCCCTCTTGCACAAGCATGAGCTCATCTTGAACAACATCATCGCACTGTGGGGTAACATTGGCTCATGCTAGCTTTCCCTCTTGTACAGGCATGAGCTCATCTTGGACAACATCATCCCACCATGGGGGAAAGCTAGCGCGTGCTAGCTTTCCCTCTTGCACAATCAGGAGCTCATCTCGAACAACATCATCCAACCGTGGGGGAAAGCTAGCGCATGCTAGCTTTCTCTCTTGCACAAGCACGAGCTCATCTCGAACAACATCATCGCATTCTAGCTTTCCCTCTTGGACAAGCGCATGCTAGCTTTCCCTCTTGGACAAGCGCATGCTAGCTTTCCCTCTTGGACAAGAACAAGCTCATCTAAGACAACATCATCCCATAATGGGAAAAGCTAGCACGTTCTAGCTTTCCCCTCTTGCACAAGCACAAGCTCATCTCAGACAACATCATCGCACCATGGGGGAAAGCATGTTAGTTTTCCCTCTTGCACAAGCAGGAGTGCATCTCAGGCAACATCATCCCATTGTGGGGGAAAGCTAGCGTGTGCTAGCTTTCCCTCTTATACAAGCACGAGCTCATCTCAGACAACATCATCCCACCGTGGGCATACTAGCTTTCCCTCTTGCACAAGCATGAGCTCATCACGAACAACATCATACCAGCATGGGTGAAAAATAGCGTGTGCTAGCTTTCCCTCTTGCACAAGCACGAGCTCATCTTGAACAACATCATCCCACTGTGGGGTAACATTGGCTCGTGCTAGCTTTCCCTCTTGCACAAGCACGAGATCATCTCGGACAACATCATCCCACCATGGGGGAAAGCTAGCGCATGCTAGCTTTCCCTCTTTCACAATCAGGAGCTCATCTCGAACAACATCATCCAATCGTGGGGGAAAGCTAGCGCATGCTAGCTTTCTCTCTTGCACAAGCACAAGCTCATCTTGGACAACATCATCCCACTATGGAGGAAAGCTAGCACATGCTAGCTTTCACTCTTGCACAAGCACAAGTGCATCTCAAACAACATCATTCCACCGTGGGGGAAAGCTAGCACATGTTGGCTTTCCCTCTTTATTAAGTTAGACTATTATTACATTCATGTCCTTCAACAATAGTACCCAGAGAAAAGAGAGCAATACCCTTGTGGTTGCTCCTCAAAGAATGCTAACTTGCTACCTCAAATTATGGATTTGTTGTGCTAAAGGCATAAAATACTAACCCTTTGACCATGTCAAGGGGATACGCCAAATCACTTCCTTGAAACATTTGATCCATGCCTTGAAAAATTTTGAGAAGTTTCAGCCATGCTCCTATCTTGCCCCTGAACAATCAACTTCTTGTTGTAAACTAAGTCTGAAAGTAGATTAGTAGTCTCTAGTCCAGTAAAGCATGATGACATAAAATTGCGATAACCCTGTGGTATTTCATGTTTATATCTAATATACACATATACATAGCTCATTTAATGATGGTTGTGGCTCATATGGAATGTTGGAACAAGGATAAAAATGATGTCTACACAGAATAAGCCTAAAATTTACTTACAACGATTTGGTCTCCTACTAGTGCAATATAAAAATTAGACCTCCCACTGTCACTCAACTTCAAAACATGAACAAGTATGACAATCATGCATGAAGAGGCTCCCAAATAGTCCTCAAATCAACATAGCACATGAGCATAAATGTCATCAAAAGCATGCACCAATAGGGGCTAACTCAGTGATTGTCTTCTCCACCAAGAAACATAGGATAGAACCAAAATCATGCAATTAATGCACTTTTGTTCTGAACTAACCACAGAATAAACCTCAACAAGGCACCCCAAATAGGTGTATAAATAGTAAATACTTGTCACTTGTAAAATCGAGATGATTCAGCCCTAGGCTTTGTTAGACACAAGACGACCCTAGTATTTGTTCGGACAGGTCATCTCTAATGTATGCTTAGATAGGTTAGCCCTCCCTTTATGATTTAGATCAACCAATGTGAATCACTAGATTTTCTTGTCTTATGGTGTACCATGTATCCCAAGTGCACAACTACAAGACCTTAATGTTTATGATGAAATTCCTTTATAAAGATTGAATCCATTGCTGGTTTGTTGCTCTTCAAACATTTGATGCCACACCCACTTGTTCATGTTAAAGGTACTATCCTCATTCGACCTCAACAAAATCATGCGAATAGCACCCCAACAAACACAAATCAAGTTTATTTCAAGCCCAACACTTGTAACATTATCTCCAAGTGCAGTCTCCATTTGATCATTGAATATCTGGGAATGTTACATCCACTTCTTATTGATAGCAACAGACAGACCTCTGCTGCAAGCATGTATGTTGTTGCCTTACAAACCCTGATATCTACAGCTTCAAAACTGGAACACTTACACTGAAACAAGACTTGCAAGTCCTCTAGAAAGGCTCTATCAACATAACACTCTTGCTTGAATAGGAAAATATCTTCAAATTCACCAGACAATTTGTGTAGTACCCCAGAGTGGAGATCAAAATTTCATACAAACTTTCCAACAATAGATTCAATCATGCTAAAATCACCCCTCAAAAGTATTCTAGCTATTGCTTTTTTTTGTACAGGGATATTGTGTGGAGACTAGTGAGTCCAAGTGTTAGTCAGAGTTGGCACAAGATTAGTCTTAGTGAAATACTGAAGGAAATGCCACTTTGCTGGAAGTTCATGCTTCTCATGTCATGACCATACATCTCCATTGCCAAATACAATACTCATGATGAACAACACATTACAGGAAGTTAACTCCCATCCTTAAATACCTATATGATGCACATACAAGAATTTTTACTTTTCTCTACAACATACAGGATTAAAAGTTAAATAAACCATGTATACAACATGGTGCTTCCTTGTGTATTCAAGATGTCTAAAGAACTTTCCTCGTAAATTCTGCTTTCTTGAGAAAGTCAATAGATCCCTTAAGACCATAAAATGCAAGTTAGACAGGATGACAATCTACAACATCTTTCTTTGTGCCCCTAATGATTAAATAGACCCAAAAGATTAAACAATATGGTTGAGAGAGGATATACTGAACATACCTTACTTATGAAACATGCTACATCAGAATTCGGTAATTTGTGGTCTAGATCTTTACCAGGAAATCTTACACCATGCTTCTTTTGTGCTATTCTTTCTCCAAAACAATGTACAGTTATGACTTTCAAGAAGAATAAAAATATACTACCAACATATATAAGATCCAAATATGCCACAACATAATAGGCATCCCACTATATGTCTTAAGTATTTTAAATTTAAAAAGAAATGGTTCCTCAACTACAAAATAGTTAAACAAGGTTACTAGAGATGAACTTTTAAAGTTTCACAAAAAGAGAGGAACATATGTTGATGTCCAAAGATAACCAGAAGATAGTCAACATAAATGTTACTTGCAAATATGTCATATACAACCAAGGGACTGAGTTAGCATTGCTAGATAATAAAAAAAAAAGGTGTTCTTCGAACGTGCCAAACATAGTACCAATGCCAATGGAGTTGTGTCTCAAAGGTGTAGACAGTGGTATGTGGGGCCACCAACCAAGGTTCAATTTCCCCAAAAATATGAATAAGTGGCTGGTGCCATGTGCAATACCTGGGTGATTTGATGGAAGAATACCTCCTGTCATAGTAGCTTAGCCAAATGAAAGTGCTTATGTTAAGAGGTTCATCCTCAAGGGATATTTTATCCATGCAAGTGGGCTGCCTCTAGTGCCTGACCTCTTTGAGCCAGTTGTAATTCTTTCCTTAGTTAAAAGGAAGCACTTTCACAAAAAACAGTGCAAAAGGCTTCTCAACCAAAAAATAAGAAACAAATGAAAAAGAATGTATGACAACCATGGCCTGTAAATGCCATGAAACTCTAAGCCGCTAGTTAAAAATTGGGAAGAAATCCATCATCTTGTGTTCCATCTATAGCTATAAATTCAAGATCTAATGAGTAATTTTTTTGTTGTGCGATCATCAAAATTAGTGTAGATAATTGGATTCTAATCAACATATAATGGCACCTCAATAGAACTCACATTATTTGATAGCTAGACTATTTGCTGATAGGGAAATTTAATTTTGAACAGAAGCATTAAATAAAAAATCATATATCTTTGCCCCAACAATGGAAATGATACAAAGTTCTGACAAAAGGGAGCTCTCGTAACTCCCTTGGTTTCAATACTTTGTGAGGAAATCATTGTAAACATGGATGTGACTTTGATCTTGGAAACGGTTGATAGCGCAATGGGTTATCGTGGTGAGGGTTTTGACCTTCGTTATCAACAAGTCTCCCTACAAGCAAACCATTTTTCCATGGATATTTGGAAACTTTCCGCCCAGCATAAGGCCACGACAATTGTCCTCAAGGTAAGGCGGTGGTCCTTGCAGAAAAGGCCATGATCGATAATTTCATGGGGCATTGGTTGAATCACAAATTCCTAGAAATTTCGCTAGATAAAATCTCGCTTCCATTAATGCTACAATGCTCTTTAGTCTTTTTTTTCTTTGTGGACATGGATACATCACCTTTCTATTTCAACAAAAGCAAGACATATATTTAATATTTTGTGAGCAATGTTAGGCAATTTCTGGATAGAACATTTCCAAAGGCATGACAGTGCTCTTACACAAGGCTTTGTATCAATATAGATGTCAAGAAGGGGTTCATAGAAACTATCAACATAATTCAAATGGTTAGTGTTCATTCAAAATGCAATGCCTTCCATGAATATGATCATATGGGTAGAGAATGCAAGAACAAAGAAGCCTTCGAACTCCCCTTAGCATCAAATGCAAACAATAAATTTAAGGAAACAAAGGACATGTTTCTTTTTTTCATAGAGTTGTGATGAAACCACTTGTGGATTTGCATGGAAATGAGGTAGAAAAAGATGGGGAATTGACACATGATGAAACAATGATCATTTCTGAGGCTTTGGGGTTATCTGAGAAAACTGTAGAAGACAAAACGATCTCAATTTCAGAACCAATTTCTATTGGTATTGATGGAAAAATTGATAGGGACTTGATGAACTTGATCTTAGATAAGGGGCATAGCAGGGTGTCTATATATTATGAACAACCTATGAATATAATTGGACTAGTTTTGATAAACAATTTGTTGTCCATACATCCTTCAAATGATCTATCTTGTATCCTACCTAGAAATGTTCTCTCAAATGAAAATCCTATACCCTCATACATGATAGAATACAATGGGTAGTCTCTGAGACACTGTGTATGCCAAGTGCAGCACCCATTTTGCTTTTAAAGTCGGCCAGGGAAACTTTTCCTTATCCTATCGCAGAATTCTTTAAGGTTTGGAGATAGTTTGGTTCTTGTAATAGGTTTATCACTGTTGTCAATTGGTTTCTCAGATCTCAATTTTATTGTGCTAAATGCTAATATATTTCTGAATTTATTGTTGTTTTTACAGTAAACTAGCTGCACTTGATTTATTATGATAGACATATCAGCATGTTGTTAGTGCAGTCTCTTGGGTTCATAACAATTTGGAGCTCATAACACTGTTGTCCAAGCCCCAAATAACAACAGAACCCACACCTGATTTCAGAGAAAACATCGGATTTCGACTTATATTCATAACAGTTGTATCGAAGTCACTTTCTTGTCCTTGTGGGTCAAAACTAGCAATGGAAGACTTCTCTAGATGCAGTGAAGTCATAAGAAGAGCGGTAGAGTATTTGCTAGTCTTCATCGATGAATATTCAGGCTTATGTGAACCTTATAATAAAGAATCTCTGGAAACAAGTTTATTGGAATATGTTCACCATTTTTAATATCAAAGAGAACTTGAATATTCTCTAGGAGAAAAACCTATAGCTGACAAGGAAAACACAGATCATATTGAAGACCATAATGTTGAAATCAACACCCTGGTCCACAGCTCAAATGCTCTAGAATTTGAGGGTGCTTTATCATCAATATTTTCAATGTTCGTTAAGGTTGGTAATAGAGAAAAGGATTCAGCTGAACCATTAAGGATTACAGCATTGCATACCGGAAAATCATAAAAGCCATTGGAGATCATGATCAAGCTATTAATCTGAAACATGCATTTGAGGTGATCTACATAGTTAATCAATTCAAGGAAGATTTATAAGAAATTAGGGTGAACACATTTACAAATATACTGATGGAGAGAGAAAATAAAAGATACATGATCGCCTTGGTATTGTGCCAAAAGAATCCCGAAGTATGTAATTTTATTTATAGTTTAATAAGGGTATTTTACAATGTAACCAATAATGACTACAATTGATGCAGCTGTTGGACACACCTACCACACTTAGAGGGGGGGGGTGAATGAGTGTAGGGATCTTTTTCCCAA
>JASDQU010098559.1:0-21413 GCA_032191745.1 Picea mariana | reverse complement strand
TTTATGGCCAGCCAGATTCCCTAGTTGATTAGGAGAGGCAGGGATTTTAGGGCCTTATGAGAGGCTTCAAGTAGCTAGGATTTCCATGTAGATTCCAACATTTGGCCATTCCATTCACACTATTGTCTCAGTACTAGAGAAACATCCCTCCAAACTTTTTTAGTAAAGGGGTAGGTAATGAGGATGTGTTATGGTGTTTCAGTATCCCCTTTGCATAAAGAACACCAGCTTGGCCCTTCGAGCTGGAATTTTTTCATCTTGTCCCAAGTTGGTACTTTGTTGTATAGTGTTGTCCACATGAAAAGTTTGGATTTCAGTGGAGCTTTGAGTTTCCAAAGTCCTCTCCACCACCAACTCAGTTCCCATTGTAGGAGGTCGACGTTGAGGGTTGTGTATCCCAAATTTGGTGTGTAGACTCCATGTGGGGATTGTTTCCATACTAGCTTGTCATTCATATCCAATAGTCTGATGTGGTCTCTCTGAAGAGCGAATAAATAGTTTTCCCACTGAAATTTTAAGTCGCCTTCCATCTCAAGAGACTCATCACTGTGCCAACCTTGATTCCATATGTTTGTGGATCCTGGGTCAGCAATTTGGTTTAGTTTTAAAAAACCTTGTGTATGTAGTCGGTCCAGTAATTCTTGAGAAAGGGTGTGGGCATTTCCACTTCCTGGCCAAGGATCAGAGCCAATTCGAATTTTGTCTCCCCTACCAATTTTCTAGGCCAGACCATCTCCAATAATGTGGAAGGACTTGATTACGGCCTTCCAAATTATGGAGCAGCTGGGAATATTTTTGTTAGCCCGACGGATCCATTCCACCACTGAACCTGGATTTATGTATTTGTGGGTGACCACTTGAGTCCATAAATTGTCTATTGTGAGGAGTCGCCAGCAAGCTTTGGCTGCTAATGCTTTTGGGAAGATGAAAATATTTTTTAAGCCCCAGCCCCCCAAAGCTTTTGGCCAGGCCAGTAGGTCCCATTTTTCCCAAGGAAGGGTGAAGTGATCCTTCGTTCCAGACCAGATAAACCGGAAGCAGAGTCTGGATACTTTTTCTAAAATACCCTTGGGAATCCAGGAGAGTGACATCGAGTAGAACAGGATAGCTTCCAGTACTGCTTTCATCAGAGTCAGCCTTCCTTCACTTGAGAGCCAACAAAAGCTCCAATGATTTAATTGTTTCTCTAGTTTGGCCAAAACCCAACTCTAGTCCCCTTTGAGATAATTATTTGCTTTGAGTTGGAAGCCAAGATATTTTATCCCTTGATGAAGATCATGATTTGGGAAGGGGAAAATAGTTTTAAAGAGTGTCGCAGTTGCTTCTTCAAGTCCATTTAACGATACTGTGTATTTTTTAGAGTTTATGATCATTCATGTTGCATCCCGAAAGAGCTGGAGTAGTGTTTCCAAGGTCTCAATGTCTCTTGGTCTGCCACTATTGAATATTAGCACATCATCCGCGAAGAGTAGATGTGTGATTATAAGATCTGGAGAGGTTTTTATACCCTACAAATCCCCCGAGTTGATGGCCTAGATCAGGGCCATGCTTAACCCTTCTACAACTAGGAGGAAGATCAGAGGGGAGAGGGGGCATCCATGTCGAATACCTCTTTCTGAGAAGAAGGGAGAGGTTGCTCAATTTATCAAGACTGCAAAATTTACTGAGGAGATGCAAGCTATTATCCATCGGATGAAGGGCACCTCGAACCCTAGGCGTGTGATTAGTTGTCTTATGCAAGACCAGCTTACTCAATCAAAGGCCTTTGAGAGGTCAATTTTAAATACTACTCCTTTGGACGATAGAGTTCTTAGACTGTACAGGCCTTCTTGAGCCACTCCAATTGCTTCATGTATCTATCGGCCATTTAGAAATCCAAATTGTTCTTTTGAGATCACCTCCGAGAGAATGGGATTGAGGCGTCTAGAGATAACTTTTGCCACGATCTTGTATATACAGTGGTCAAAATTCATCGAAGGAGAGGGGTTCATCATTTTTTGGGATTAAGGTCAGGAAAGTTGTGTTGAGAGGTAGATGCATCGTTCCATTCCTTCTAGATTCTTCCACCACATGGAGGAGGTCTGGTCCTATCAATTCATATAATCCAAGATAAAATTATATCAGCCATCCATATGGTCTTGGGCTCTTGTCCTTTTGGAAACTGTGAAGAGTCTCCTTTAATTATGCTTTGTTGACTTCCATGTAGAGGTCCATGTTGTTTTCCTCATTTACAAAACTAGGGTAAAAGAGGGCCAGGCAAACTATTTAAGCAATGTTTACCCTTTGATCCGCTTTGTACAAGGTTTTGAAGTGGTTTTTGCCCATCTCTGCCAGCCCTGAGAAGGATTATATAGTTCTTCCTTCCTGGTCCTTCATATCCCAACTGGTGTTTGAGGCTTTGTGACCCTTTGCAAAAGCATGGAAGAATTTTATGTTCTCATTCCCTTATTTTATCCAAACTGCCCTGCTTTTTAGTCTCCGGGTCGCTTCCTCGTCGACTAGGAGTTGTTTGCATCATGATTCCAAGGATTTTAAGGTGCCCTCGGATGAATTAGATAGGAAACCCATGTCTTCCCCCTGATATATAGCCTTGATTTGTTCTTCTATATTTTTTAATTCTCTTTCCTCCCTTTGTCTTTTTTCCTTTTACCAGGGGATAGTTAATGATTTGATTTTTTTGAGGTTATCCGCAAAGAGTACACCCACAAGAGAGCCATAGCTGGGATCAAACAACCTCTAATTTGTCTGAACCAAATCCAGAAATCTCTCATCTGATAGCCAAGAGGAATTGAATTTAAAGGGTGAAGGGGGTTTGTGTAGCCCACCCTCCAAGGTGAGACAAATTGGGGAATGATCAAATATGCCACCTACACCAATCCATTGTCTAACTTGGAAGGTTTCCTCCATTAGTGCTTCAGTCACAAGAAAATGATCAATACGCTTTGCCACCCTTGCTTCCTATGTATGCATATTCCTCTATGTTGGATTTAGTTTCTTGGGAACGATGTCCAACAACCCATTATCCGAAAAGAGGTGAGCGATCGAAGTGGTGAGTTGGTCCAGAAGCGTTGAGGGGACCCAAACCTTTGTCGCCCTTAAGGAGAAATTAATATCACCCCCCAATATTATGTTTTTAACCTTCAGGATCTCGAGACTGAGAAGTGATTCCTAGAAAGGGTTTTTTTCAAGATAGGGGCCGTAGACATTTAGAATTCTGAATTATTTCCCCAGACCTTCCACAAAGATATCAATTCCTAGATAGGAATTAAGTAATTTGACTGATCTAGAGTGCCACCCCGTGGCTAGCCCTCCAGATCTTCCAGCAACATCAATGCCCACAAAATGCCAACCCGGGAGCAAAGTAGTTGGGGTAGTAGAGATTTTTGTAGAGTCTGCCAACATTTCTTGTAGTATAATGATGTTCAGTTGTTGAGTGGTGATCAACCGTTTCAGGGAGGATTTCTTGTGGGGGCTCACCAGACCCTTACAATTGAAGGAGACCAATTTCATCGGGTAACCCTCCCGTGGGCTTTCACTTCTCTAAGTGCCCCAAAAATAGGTTGTTGGTGTCTTGATGCAATATCTAGGCATGCCCTGGATTGTTCTTTGGAAAGTAGGGAGGTGTGTCCCCGCCCTCTTTTTGATGTGCCAATATCTGGGTCAAGTCCAAGTCCTGACTCTTTTGTAGAGGGCCCAAGGATAGTTCTATTCCTAATATGGAAGAGAATGGAGGGTCTTCTGAAGATTCAGAGGAGGGATCTGTTGAGCACTCAACACACCCTAAAAAGTCTGTCAAATTTTACTTTTTGGGTACCACTTAATCTTTTGGCATTGTCTAATTCGACTTCAGTATGGAAAATTATGCCTTTGCTTATTAGTTTTTTATTCTCATTAATTCTTTAAAATCTTGCTTGGACATGTGAAAACCCTCATAACTTAAAAGGACTAAAATTTAATTAAAGAATCAACCACTAAATCATTTCACCCGACGAGTCCAAAATTCAATACCTGGAAGAATTGAAGATGAAAGAAAATCACTCGAGAAAACTAAGGTCGCCGATCATCGATCTTCGTCGGTGTCAGCAAAAGGGAGTTGTCTTTCATGACGATCATTACACAATGAAGCCGTCAATAGCTGATTTCATTCGGCATCGGTGAAAGGAAAAGGGATTAAATGTTAGCAAAGAAAGAAAAGAATCGTCGATGGCCGATTCCCAAAGCATTTCGACATGGAAAAATTTTTGAGAAAGTAAATTCGTAGAGAACATAATAAGTTTATCCCCGAGCGTCGATTCCCCGATGCCTTTTCGGCATCGGTAGTCCCAAGTTTATCTCAGATCGTGCATTTTGAAAAAATTCCCAAACCCCACTATTACCTTCAAGCTAGGTCATCGGTCTTCAATGTCATAGGTCCCAAACCAATTGTGTCGCGACGATACCACTGAGCATGAATTCTAGGCTGCCTTAGAAGAAATACGGTTTGTCCAAATAACATAAAAGTATGTTCCAAATAAGATAGTAAAAGATGTGAACCAAACACATAGGGATTTCATATACAAACAAGAATATGATGCATTCAATCGCTATAACCAGAGCCCGTGCATCAAAATTTTGAGACTTTATATATATTAGATTGTTGTCAAGATCAGGCTACATACAATAGACACTATCTACACCTTTTGGCCAACCAACCCGGTTACATTGAGGACATGAAAATTTTCACAAGAAAAATGGAAGACTGTAAAAATTTTGTGTCATGTCTGACAATACAAAACAAAGTCCGCCCATCATGCCTCTTCTGCGCGCGAACTTTCTCCCCGGCTGCCTCGCGCTCCTGGAGATGTTGTCACCTTTTGTTCTTCTGACACCCTTTGCACTTCACGCAACTGCACGATCATATCTTGTGCTTCCCGAAGCTATCTCTTAAGCGAGGTTGTGTTCCCTTCATGACCCTGTGGCATTGGCACCTCAAGGTTCTTTGCCGCCAATTGCCAACGTAATTCTCTATTCTCCTGGTAAAGCTCAGCTATGGTGAGTTGTGCCTTCTCCAGCTGTGGATTAGGTCCTCAGATGTGTTAGCTCCTAGAAAGTACTGGTAGCATTGAGTCATGAAAGTAATTTTAATCTTTGTTTTCTTGGTCATTTATCATAATTTGATGTCTCATTAAGTCAAGTCATTCTCACTTCTAAGGGTCAATTCTAAGTTGTCAAGGTCACTCGTGGGTCATAATAACCCATCATTACATTTCAAAACCTGAATTGGCATCTATCTTATGATTATTCCTCATGAATACTAGTTTGCAGTGCAAATCACTATTTTTACACTGAGTGCGCTGACAACGGAGCCTCAGTTTGCAGTGCAAAGCATTATTTTTACACTGAGTGCGCTGACAACTTGTTGTAGATGGCAGTTTTCACAAATTTTGGTCAAAAGGTAAAAATTCGACTTGGAAAGAGGATTTTTAGGGGAATATAATGACTATCCCTCCAATATCTCATCAAATATCATCCATGGGTGTAGGTGGCATTTAATTTCACCGATGGAAACATTATAGGGATCAAATCCTAGATTGTAGGAATATGACTAGATTTTGGAAATCTGTGTTTTCCTGTTTTAATCATATTTTTTGGAGATAGATTCTGACGATATGGAAATGTATTTTTGGAAATTGAGAGAGGTTTTTCATAAGAACGAGCTCCTCTTAAAAAACCTCTCTCATTTTTCCAAAATCTATTTTTATTCGAGAGATATAGGTCAATCTTTTAGAAGCATATTTCCAGAAATTTTATACTTTGTTTTTGCCAACCACCTCACAAATTCGGATTTGAGTTGGATTTCTTTAACCAACTAAAGATAGGTGAAGAGGTTATGAGATCCATATGTTTTGTATATATATTATCATGTAGTATCTATATAAATAGGACCAAAGGGAGGAGCTAAGGGGTTGGAACTTGGAGACTTTCAGAGACTCTTTTATTATAAAGACTTTTGTGACATATACTGGAATTATAAGCTTCTTTCACTGTTATTGTTCAGACCTTTGTTCATTCATCTCTTCCTGTACTTATGATTGAATGTCATGTTCATTAATTTGTTTATTCAATGACTGATAATTTTCATCTTGTCTTTGCATTGGTAAACTAGAATTATAAGTATTCTTCCTTGTTATAATCATCCTTTCATCTATGTTTTTAATATACATGATCTTGCTGGTATAGTGAGTCTTCTCCATCTATCTGAGTTTAAAAACTATCTAAGAAATGCCTTTTGAGAGCCTTATCTCGTCTGGATATGTTCAAGTGTCTTGAGTGAGGGAGTTATTGAATGAGTTGTTCATTTTCTGATCCATTTTATATATTTTATTGAACATTTGATTAAGTTACCAAGCTTACTCAACCTACAACCTTAAGTGACTCTTGGAGTGATAACAGGATGTTAGAACCCGAAGCTTCTATCTTTCTTGTTCGGCTCCCCCTTCCTCTAATTCAATTTTCGATAGGCTCTAGCTGGATAGCGCACATTAGGAGCTCCTCGGCAGTCGATTGTGCGCACGACTCAATCAGGATTTGGCTTTCCCCCCTGAATTCTTTATTCCTCCTTGGCCTTCCTCTCCTCCACGATACCTACTCCTGAGTAAGCGTGACTTCCAACTTGTGTCCTTCCGACGTAACTTCTTCCACTTCGGCCTCCGTAACTTCATCGAGTAATCCGAGAGAAACTGAATCCAAAGATCAACAGGCGATGAAGGATATCGGACTCCCCGTGTTAGGCAACCCCGACAACTTCGTCGTCTTGTGCGACATAGTCAAGTCGCATACCAAGAAAGATTTATTATGGGACGAAGAGCTAGCGAAGATGACTGACACAACAGCAGGACAAATGCAAAGATATATGGAACATCTTATTAGAGCTCAGACTGTGCTACAACAGTTAAACACCCGTCTAGTCAAGACCGAGTGCATGCGGTGGAGGTCAGAGGAATTTACATGGCTCCTATGGAACAACACAGATTTCCATGGGCCCAAACTTGCGAGGATTTGTTTATCAGTTGGTCCAAGTACGAGAAAAGTCACCCTTTCAAGTGATATATTGAGTTAATTGTTAGAAGAGGACGCCACATGGTGAATTTTGTTTTGTTTAAACTACACTTAGTCGTTATTCTCAGTTGAATTTTATGTTATAAATAAGAACATCAACCAATTAGTTAAAGGTAGATGGTTTTTGCAATAACTCTTTCTTTCTAGTTATTAAGAATTATTTTGAAGCTACCGTTAATAGAGAAGTCCTTATGGACCAGAGACAAATTATTTTCATCAAATGCATGTGATTGGACGTGGAGAAGAACTATTTCCTATCTCGTTTCATGAATGATGTTTTAATGAGTAAGAGCTATTTAATCTATTGTCAAGTTATCTGGTGCAATATTTTGTTGTTCTTTACTTTAATGATGAAGATGAATCATGGTGTTATTATGTGATCGATGATTAAGTAGGTGAATTATTTTGCTTGCCATTGTCTTATTGCATATGTGTTTTATTTCTGGTAATTAGTTTCTCAGACAGTAATTGGATGCTCACATGGTTAATGTATTAGTACTAGGCTTGTGGTATAAAATTTTCGTCTGCATGCTTGAGCAGTGGGTTATCCCAAGTTCAGCCTCTTCCCTAGTAGTTATAACTTAGTCATGTTTTGTAGCCAAGTCAGTTTATACCAACTTACATCTCATATCGGTCCCACCTAAGAGAAAATACAAAAATAGATAGTCTGAATTGAAGGAAGAGCCTTCACAAGAAAACATAAATCCCATCGATAAATTGGTCGTATCGCAATATTTGGAGAACCATTCCACTATTAAATGCTTCAGAGTCTAATTGGGCCTCGGTGGAGGGTTTGTTTCCTACTTTCGAATTAAGGGATTTAGGACCCATCAACAGAATTGGTGCTAGAAGGAGGGCCTAAGAATGAATGGCTAGATATATATTTTACATAGTATTTGAAACAACTTATAGATTCAAAATAGCCCACATGCATGGATAGTCATTCCCAAGACATGACACACACACTGAGTACTCCTAAAACAAGTAACTCACCCCAGCCCGAGGAAGAATATTTTCACCCTGGAATACCTTACGCTCTTCCTCACGAGGAATTAAATAAATTCAGAAGAATCACAAGAGCATACGCCCGACAGATCGATGCATTGTCCTTAGCTCCAATACTTCCTTGAAGAAAAAAGATAAGTAGGCCCATGGTCAATACTCCCAACAAAGTTTTCGTGCACACAGTAGAAAACTTAATAGATTTCGCAATCACCGAAATCCAAGATCCTCTTGATCTAATACCCAAAATGCCAGTCGGCGACGTCTATAAACCAAATGATTTTTTGGAAGAGGAGGAGTTTAACTCAGAGTCTAAAGATATGGAAGGAAACAACGAACATAATGAAGAAAGGGGGAACCCACCTCTGAACAATCAACCTTGGTTGGCTTGAGATGCTTTGGCCCTCCTGAGACCAATCCATAACCTTCCCTGACATCTAGAGAAGTTACTTCCTAAGTTCGATCTCGAAACCTCAAGATTGCCTGAAGATCATATCAAGAAATTTATACTAGCGATCAGGCTTATGAACATTTTGCATGAAGACGTAGTTTGCAGGTTTTTCCCCTACACTTTTGAGAACTCAGCCTCCACATGGTATTTTAACTTACCTATAGGATCCATAACTAGTTGGACAAAGTTTCAAAAGGATTTTCTAGATAAATTTGCAGAAGAGACTATTATGAGAGCTATGATGGCTAAGTTGTTCATCACCACCATGAGTTCAAAAGAGAAGGTTAAATATTTCAATCAAAGATTTAGGACCATCTTAAACAAATTCCATCTTGAAGCCAAACCAACTCAGGAGTTGCAGATCGAAGTATACGCTAATGCACTCCCAACTTCTATTTCTATGTTTGTGAAGAGGGCTGCCAAACGAACCTTAGCTGAGAATTTTGAAGAAGCTAAAATGATAGAATTCCAGATGAAAGGGTGTAAATAAGGCCAGGTCTCTTTAGTTAAGAAAGAAGTTCAACCTCGTCCCAGGAGAGGAATCATTCTGACTAGACCACCAGGGAAACAAGCAGAACAGATTCCCGACAAGGGTAATGGAGACATAGAAGATCTACAACACATGGTTAAGAAATTATCGAACAAGAAAATACACATGAAGAGAAACGTGGGGGAAGGAAACCAAGGCCAAATGCCCTATAAACCTTTATTTAAAAGGAAATCGTCATTCAAATCCATTGAACCTCCCCCAACTAACTTGAATATTGATCTATGGAATGTCGCATCTGATTCTTTCTATACTTATCACCAGGAAAACCACTCTGAAAGAGACTTCCCTCAATGGGTGCATGCCATGAATTTGATGGCCAACCGGTTTTTAGACGAGGTTTCCCTAACCGAACAACCAAGAAAATCAGTTATGAATGTTGTTGACCAGGAAGAGATTGACCCACCAGAAGATACAACCATGCTAATATGGGATCCTGACCTAATTATTCCTTCCGACGACCTATTTCAGGTTCAAGAACCACCCGCAGAGATCTCGGTTGTGAAAAATAGAAGTAAAGGTCTACCTGTCTCAAAAGATCCTACTACCACTCAAACGTCATGGGAAATGTCAACTCCCGATCACCCAAAAATACATTTTTCTCCCCGTAAGAACCCTATTAGCATCCATACACGAGAATCACCCAAACTGGAGTACAACATAGTTGAAGATCTAAATAAGTTGAAGGCTAATATATCAATTATGGACATATGCAGAATCCCTCAGCAAAAAGACTTCCTGCTACAAGCGTTGAAATCAGTAGAAAACCCTATGACAAGCAATGAGAAGCAAAGAAATCTAACCTTCATAGATCTAGTAAATAAACCAACTGTGAATACCTTCTTAGAAGATAATAAGGGAAACCCTTTTGTCCCACCGTTTCTCTTAACATTTGAAGTCTTCAACAGGAACCTCCACAATCGTTTGGTAGATTCGGGAGAATATTTCAATGTTATGCCCTTGTCTATTTGATAAAAATTAAATGTTGTTCCTCTCAAGAGTGATAAACATGTGATACAACTAGACAGAACCTAGGTCAAAGTCATGGGGGAACTCAGAGATGTAATGATCAGGATAGAGACACATCCTAAGTTTGTGCAAGAGATTGTCATCATTGTAGTAGACATCCCAGAGGCCTATGGGTTATTACTAAGTTGATATTGGTCTGAGAAGTTAAATGGGTACTTTAGTACAGACTGGGCACACCTTTGGCTACCACTGAAGGGATACAATAATATGATCAGGATTGATAGGTAGAGATACCTGAAACATATGGTCATTGGTCTAGAAACCCTGAATGAACTCTGATCCACAACTTTCCCCATGTTGGGCAATTATTCCTGCGATTCCCACTTCGGGAACTTTTATCCTCTCTTATCCGATGTCCCTCTCACTCAAAACTCTGAAATGGTTTTTCAAGAGATGTCACCGATACCGATAGAAGATACCCTCTTCTGTCAAGACCCTATGCTAGAGATTACGAAACAAAATATAGGGAAGCAAGAAAGTAATAAGAAAGAAGAAAAGGGTGATTGTTGTTCACAAATTTGGACCATATACTTTGATGGATCTAAATTGCAGGAAGGATTAGGCGCAGGGTGCATCCTCATTGATCCAAAAGGTAAACATCATTTCATGTCCTGTAGACTAAAATTAAAATGCACCAATAACATTGTTGAGTATGAAGCTCTAGTACAAGGGTTAAAGAAAGTCATATAATTAAATGTCAAAGAATTGAAAGTTTTCGGAGACTTGGATATTATCGTTAGACAATTAAGGAATACTGTACATTGCAATTCCTTGCACCTAAAAAATTATCAGCAGGAAGTACATAGGTTAATAGAGCATTTTGAAGATTTCAATATCACCACAATCCCCAGAGTAAAGAATATCCTTGTTGATTCCCTGGCCACAACTTCTTCAAGGTTGTCACCTTTAGAAGATTATGAAGCCTCCCGATTCACTGTGGAACTACTCTACAAACCATCAGTTCCTAACAACATTTCTAATTGGAAAGTCTTTGAAGGAGATGAACAAATCATAAACTTCTTGAATAACCAAGACAATTTCAAAGATTTGGCTGTCGACGATGAAGTATTCCAGGAGAAATCGAGATAAATTGATCCTCAGATAGGTCAACCTATTGACATATCAAAATCTCACACCATCCCGAAAGGGATAGCTAATTTGGAGAATCTGTTTGACCTGGAAGAACGATTTAGGGGGGCCTAAAAATGCAAATATCGGTAGCTCTTGTCCCCTGCATGAAAATGTAAATCTTAGAACCCCGAAAAACCTAAAGAATGTGAATCTTGGCAAGACTATATATAAAGAGGAAAGAAACGCTTATCTCAAACTATTCAGACAATATCAAGATGTCTTCGCATGGTCCTATCGAGATTTGAAAACTTATGGCACCTGTATCATTCAACGCACTATACCGTTAAAACCTAAGGTGAAACCCTCCCAATAGAAGCTCTGAAAGTATCACCCATCCCTGGAACCTCTCATGTATCAGGAATTAAAGAGACTTTTATATTCCAAGATCATCTTCCAAGTTAGGCATTCTATGTGGGTAGCAAATCTGGTTCCTGTGACAAAAAAGTATGGATAAATTTTCTTATGTGTAGAGTTTAGAAACCTCAACAGAGCTTTAGAAAAGGACAATTACCCAGTTCCACCAATGGAGAAACTTATGCAGACCGTGTCTATCTCAGAGATTTTATCTCAACTAGACGGTTTATCAGGTTACAACCAAGTCCTGGTTTCAGAGGAAGATCATTTGAAAACTACCTTTCGAACCAAGTGGGGAACCTTCGCTTATAAACACATGCCCTTTGGGTTAATCAACGCAGGGGAAACCTTCCAAAGGGCAATGGATGTAGAGTTTTGGGGACTAATGAACAAGTGTGTGGTAGTGTATCTGGATGAAATAACTGTGTATTCAAAGAACAGAGAAGATCACATCCAACACTTAACGCAGATTTTTGAAAGGTGTAGGAGATACGGTATATCCCTAAATCCCAAGAAAACTATTTTCAGCATCAAGGAAGGCAAGTTGCTAGGACACATTATATCTAAAGCAAACATTCACATAGACAAAGAAATGATTAAGGCCATAGCTCAACTCCCTTTGCCTCACAACAAGAAATCTATGCAGTCTTTTTTCGGGAAAATCAATTTCGTGAGGAAATGCACTTTCGATTTCACAGAAACTATCAAACCCTTACAAAATATGATTTGCAAAGATGTTAAATTTAAGTGGGTTACTGAAAAACCTACCAAAATAGTTAAATGGAAAGGGTTGTGAAAACTCGTAGCTAAAGCCTAGGACCAAGTAAATGAAGATTCTGGATGGGAGAATGAAATGGAATTATGGTGTGGTGAAGCTTCATACATTTCCCCAGGGCCGGAGTCTTGGTATGAGAATTTAACTTATCTCCTACACCATGGGACTTTTCCAGAAAATGTCAACCCTAGGGAAAGGAGATCTCTCAAGTTAAAGTCTGCACAATATCGCCTCATAAATTCAGTACTCTTTCGGATTAATTATGATGGGGTACTCTTAATATGTATCGAATGTGAAGATGCAAACAAAGTTCTAAAGGAGCTCCATGATGGCCTTGTGGCTCGACATTTCGCAGGAAACACCATCGCTCATAAGATACTGAGAGCTGGCTATTATTGGCCCACCTTGTTCAAAGACACCCACACCTACACTAGGAACTGTAAAACTTGTCAAATAAGCGTTGGGAGGGAGAAGAGAGAAACAGTCCCACTCCAACCAGTGACCATCTTTATGCCTTTTAAGCAATGGGGGTTGGATATCATAGGAGAAATTACACCCAGTTCTTCTAAACAACACAAGTATATACTTACTTCCACTGATTAATTCACGAAGTGGGCAGAGGCCATCCCTCTGACTCATGTAAACAAGAAGGTGGTGATCCAATTTATAGAACAACAGCTGATCACGATGTTTGGTGTCCCTTCTGTTCTAGTTTTTAATAATGAAACTTATTTTTCTTCCACTCTATTGACACAGTTTTCTCTAGACAAAGGAATCATAATTAGGTACTCTATAAATTATTATCCATAGGGAAACGAGGTGGCAGAATCAACTAATAAGAACCTGGTGAGAATATTAAAGAATACGGTGGCAGACAACCAAAGGAATTGGCATAATCTACTCCATAATGATATGTGGGCTGATAGGGTCACACCCAAGGAAGCTATAGGAAATTCCCTGTACTTTCTAGTTTACGAGCAAGAAGCCATTCTCCCAAATGGGCTTTATCTTCCATCTCTTCAACTAGCCCAAGATTCCAGCGGGGAACCCTCATCAGTCATACAACAAAGAATTGATACTATGCTCATGCTAGAAGAAGAGAGAGAAAAGGACAAGTCAAAATTTCTAGCTTACCAACAGATAGTGAAAAGATGGTTTGATAAGCATAAGGCTAAAGAGAAAAATTTTGAAGTAGGAGACTTAGTCCTAAAATGGGACAGAGAAAATGAGCCAAAAGGGATGCATTCTAAGTTTCAGAATCTGTGGCTTGGACCTTTTCAGGTGGATGAGAAGATTGGGGCATGGACTTATTGGTTATAGAATCTAAGGGGGGAACCTGACACCCTCCCAGTAAATGGCCAAGCCCTCAAATAATATTTCCAATAATAATAATAATAACAAAATTGTTTTGTATGAAATGCATTTTTTGTTGTTTTCTTTTGCTTTCTTGATTTCTGCGCTTTTGAAAGTTGTGTTTAGCAAGACAATGGTCGACCTTAAATCATGCGACATAGTGAACTATGTTCCTAACTCATTGCTCACATACAAACACAAGAACCAATTAGGAACTTGTGGTTTCTTTGAGTAGTCCTCTATCTAACCTGTGCAAATGAACAACTTCAGATAATTGTCAGAAGTGTCTTCTTAGTGGTTTGGTAAGACCTTAAGGGAAATATGGAAATAAATACATGAACCCCGAACACAAAGCTAGCAAAGGATTCACCTTAACCATCTCACTTTGCAAAATAAACAGACATCATCCTCTCCCACTCGCTTAGGGCATCATGCAGGAATAAAGTTGATATTATCAAAAGAGTGAACAGTAGGAGAGGGTATGCAGATATCTCCATCGGGGATATGGACGCTCGCTGGCAGCGGATCAAGGTCTGTGATGTCATGGTGACTCAGTCAGGGCTATGGATGCTCGTTGCAGAGAAACACCACAGAAAATGATTAAAGGTAACTAAAGGCTTCAGGCCAGTGAATACTTTACTAGATTTTTGTCAAAAGGGGCATGAGTCAGGTTTATGGGAAACAAAGGATGAATAAAGGTTAAAAACCCCACAGGCATGCCTAGAAGCATCAACCAAAGGATTTCAAATGTAAAGGTAAAAGAGGCTCTGATTTAAAACTAGTAAGGTTCTCCAACAACTTTCATATCAGCCAAGCATGAAGGAAGAACAGAGACTCTGCTTTTGCCCAGTGAATCGCCATTTGTTGAGAACTCAACACACCCTAAAAAGTCTATGTCAAAATTTACTTTTTGTGTACCACTTAATCTTTTGGTATTGTCTAATTTGACTTCAATATGGAAAATTTTGCATTTTCTTATCATTTTTTTATTCTCTTTAAGTCTTTAAAAGCTTGCTTGGACATGTGAAAACCATCATAACTTAAAAGGACTAACATTTAATTAAAGAATCAACCACTAAAGAATTTCACTCGACAAGTCCAAAATTCGACACCCAGAAGAATTGAAGATGAAAGAAAATCACTCGAGAAAATCGAGGTCACCGATCGTCGATCTTCGTCAGTGTCAATAGAAGGGACTTTTCTTTCACGATGAGCATTACACAAGGAAGTCGTTGATAGCCGATTTCATTTGGCATCGGCAAAAGGCAAAGGGAGTAAACATTAAGAAAGAAAGAAAGGAATCGTTGATGGTCGATACCTAAAGCATTTCGACATCGAATAATTTTTTAGAAAGTAAATCATAGAGAACATAGTAATTTTATCCCCGAGCATCGATTCACTAGTGCCTTTTCAGCATCAACAGTCCTAGGTTTAGCTCAGATCGTGCATTTTTAACAAAGTACCAAACCCGACTATTACCCGCAAGCTAGATGACCAATCTTCGATGTCGTAGGTCCCAAACCAGTTGTGCTGCAACGGTACCACTGAGCATGAATTCTAGGCTGCCTTAGAAGAAACACAGTTTGTTCAAATAACATGAAAGTACGTTCCAAATAAGACAGGAAAATATGTGGACCAAACACACATGGAATTCATATACAAACAAGAAGATGATGCATTCAATCGTTATAACCAGAGCCCGTGCATCAAAATTTCAAGACTTTATATATATTAGATTGTTTTCAAACTCAGGCTACATACAATAGACATTGTCTACACCTTTTGGCCAACCAACCCGATTACATTGAGGACATGAAAATTTTCACAAGAAAAAGGGAAGACTATCAAAATTTTGCACCACGTCTGACAATACAAAACAAATTCCACCCATCATGCCTCTTCTGCGTGCGAAATTTCTCCCCGGTTGCCTCGCGCTCCCTGAGGTGTTGTCACCTTTTGTTCTCCTGACACCCTTTGCACTTCGTGCAACTACACGGTCATATCTTGTGCTTCCAGAAGATGTCGCTTAAGCTAGGTTGTGTTCCCTTCAGGACCCTATGGAGTTGGCACCTCAAGGTTCTTTTCCGCCAATTACCGACATAATTCTCTATTCTCCTGGTAAATCTCATCTATGGCGATTTGTGCCTGCTCTAGCTACAGATTAGGTCCTCAGATGTTAGAACCCAAATATTTTGTCTTTCTCGATCGTCTCCTGCTTCCTCGACTTGGAGTTCCGACAGGCTCTAGCCAGATAGCACACATTAGGATCTCCTCGGTGGTTGATCATGCACATGACTCAATCGGGATTTGTCTTTCCCCCCTGACTTCTTTATTCTTCCTGGGCCTTCCTCTCCTCTGCGTATCTGCTGCTAAGGAAGCGTGACTTCCAACTTGTGTCCTTCTGAGGTAACTTCTTCCACTTCGGCCTCAGCACGGGGCAATACCATCATTTCCGTGCAAAGGTGGGAATCTCCCTTTGAAGCCTCAGGAACACCCACTGTAAATAATAATGAGTCCCAAGAATTTTGTGGCTTAGGCCTGGCACTTCAGTTGCCTCGCGGGCCTCATCTTGTGTTTTGAGGAGATCTTATGGTGCGGAAACGTATCCAACTTATGTGTGGATGTCTTGACAAATACCGAAAGCAAAGAATTTGATCGAAGTAAGCTCCTGAGATGAGTTACCAATGGCACACAAGATCAGCTAGTGAGTAGAATGTTGATAGAACATCTAGAATTTATAACAAAGCAGGGCAGCGAGCCAAAACATGTCAGGGGACACTGAATGCCTTGCGACGGGATGTTTTAAAAGAATTACTATGTCACATTCTCATGACGGAATGATCCGAGGCATGTGAGATGCAGTTGATACGAATTGTGGAGGATGTGTGGTACGATCATCTTGTTTCCTTTCATTTCCCCCATCCTCCATAATGAGCTAATGATGGTTGATGCACTTGTTGATGAGACTTTCGTTTGAGAAACCTGCCTCGACTTGAAGAATTTAACGACCTCTCTTATGAAAATATCCAATCCTTTTGGAACTTACTCGTACTTTTGGCATATGTTCGACTCTGACATCCTTTCCCGACCCCAAGGGTCAACCAACCACTGGCATGATTTTGACTCTCATGTTTTTCGTACCTGATCTATCATGCTATGACGCATGGATGTAACCCACCCTAAATTAAGAAAAATGGTGATGCTAACAGAGACGGTGCAGGTGACCCGAAAGGTTGCAGAGATTACGTAAGTATCAAAACCACCAGACTTTGCGAGTTTTACAGGTATGCATCAGTCGGTTTTCTTCCTGTTTACGCTTTTCACATATTTTTGCTGAGTATTTTTCTGTTAGAAATTTATAAATGATTTTAGTTATGATTGGAGGGAAGGATCCCTCCAATTATCGTGCAAAATTGGCTCTCTAACTTCACCAAGTAATCCGAGAGAAATTGAATCCGAATATCAGCAGGCGATGAAAGATATCGAACTCCCCGAGTTCGGAAACCCCGACAACTTCGTCGACTTGTGCGACATAGTCGAATCGCATACCAAGAAATATTTATTATGGGTCGAAGATCTAGCGAAGATGACTAACACAATGCCAGGAAAAGTGCAAATATTTATGGAACATCCGATTAGAGCTCGGACTATGCTACAGTAGTTAAACACCATTCTAGTGAAGTATCGAGCTCATGCAGTGGAGGTCAAAGGAATTTACGCGGCTTCGATGGAACAACACAGATTTCCATGGGCCCAAACTTGCGAGGATTTTTTTATTAGTTGGTTGGAGTATGAGAAGATTCACTCTTTCAAGCGATATCTTGAGTTGACTGTTAAAGAAACTGTTAGAAGAGGACGCCACACGGCGAATTTTTTTTGTTTAAACTACACTTAGCCGTTATTTTTAGTTGAATTTTATGCTATAAATAAGAACATCAACCAATTAGTTAATGGTGGATGGTTGTTGCAAGAACTCTTTCTTTCTAGTTGTTAAGAATTATTTTGAATCTATCATTAATAGAGAAGTCCTTCTGGACTAGAGACAAAATTATTTTCATCAAATGCATGTGATTGGACGTGGAGAAGAACTATTTCATTTCTCATTTCATGAATGATGTTGTAATGAGTAAGAGCTATTTAATCTATTGTCAAGTTATCTGGTGCAATATTTTGTTGTTGTTGGCCCTTGGTTATGGAAGGAAGCGAAGAAGAAGGAAGAAAAGGTGAAAAGAGAACTTCGTGGAAGACACAGTGACTGTCACTAGGTCGAAGTGAGAGAAAGAGCAGAAAAGATGGAGCAAAGTACAGAAATGCAATTCTTTAGACGAGGAGATCGAGGATGACACATCAGCAAGGAAGAGGGATCGAGGACAACTCAGCAAGTGGAAAAATCCATTGTTGGATGCTTTGGAGCACCGCACGAGAAGGAAGGAAAGACAGGCTGGTGAAGCCTGGAAAAAATGGGTCAAGTTAACCTAGGGTTTTAGACACCTAGGGTTTTGGCACCTAGGTTTCGGCCTATGGATGTCGGTGAATGATTGTAATGTATAAATAGAGGTCTAAAGAGCCTAGGTTGGGTTGGTACTTTGGGATGGTATGATATTGTTGTTGATATATCTCTATTGTTGTGGTGAGATATTATTGTATTGAGCGAGAGAAGTGCTAAGTGAGAGAGCCTTCTGGTATTGTAAGATCTTCAGTTGTGTGCGAAGGTCAAGTCCTGTAGTTGGGTGTGCAAGAAGGGGAGAGAAAGAGAGGAGAAGAAAGAAGATATTGCTAGTTGGGAGCGCAGACAAGAACCGTATGCTTTACCTTAATAAATCATAAGCATAGTTCTGTGGACGTAGCCCTAGAGAGACAGTGAACCACTTACATCTTGTGTTGTGTGTGTGAGATTGATGCTTTGATCTCTGTCACTGTTATATTGTTATTTTCATTGTTGTAATTAGATCAGATCTATAACCATGCAGGGTAGATCTAGCTTGGTGAGGGATATATGAATGCTCCCTTGTTGTTGTATTAGATCCACTTGACATTCCCCTGGTTGTAGACACCTCTGTCCTACAACCCCCTCATAGTTGCTTCGGGTGAGACTACATCTGCTTCACAGGTGCTGCCAAAAGGGCTAGTATCTAGGGCTTGTTGGTGCACTCTTGGAGTGAACCTTGGGTCTGCCCCTCTGCCAATAGTTGTTATTTACTTTAATGATGAAGATGAATCGTGGTGTTATTATGTGATGAATGATTAAGTAGGTGAATTATTTTGCTTGCCATTATCTTATCACATATGTGTTTTCTTTCTAGTAATTAGTTTATCATACAGTAATTGGATGCTCACATGGTTAATGTATTAGTACTAGGCATGTGGTATAAAATTGTCGTCTTCATGCTTGAGCAACGGGTTATCCCAAGTTCAGCCTCTTCCCTAGTAGTTAGAACTTAGTCATGTTTTTTTGCCAAGTTGATTTATACCAACTTACATCTCATATCGGTCCCACCCAAGAGAAAATACAAAAAGAGATAGTATGAACTGAACGAAGAGTCTGAACTGAAGGAAGAGCCTTCACACGAAAACATAAAGCCCGTCGATAAATTGGTCAGATCGCAAGATATGGAGAACCATTCCACTATTAAACGTTGCAAAGTCTAATTGGGCCTCGGTGGTGGGTTTGGTTCCTATTGTTGAATTAAGGTATTTAGGACCCATCAACAGGATCTTCGGATGAATTTGAGTTGGGAGGGTCAGGGGAGGGGGGGGAGCGGAGGGATAGGGAGGCTAGGGTGGGTAATGTGGAGAGGAGAAGAGGCGCAGCATTTTGGGGGAGGGAGGAGTGGAGGGGCCTTAGTGTGGAGGGACTGTCAATTTTAATATATTTGAAAGCCCATAGGGGATCCCAAACTAGTAGAGGAATAATGTAATGCAAATTTAGAAACAATTCAAAGGAGGGAAACTGTAGATTGCCTATTGGGCGAAGCGGAGATAATTCTTGATCCTAGGGAGGGTGTCGTCTAGAATCTAGCCGCTCTGAGCCAGATGTTATTCCTTTAGGTATTTTTTGTGCCCTCAACGAGGGTCTATCAGTAGAATGTTGTGAATTTGAAGTTGAATAAGTAGTGGGAGAGGCCGACGGCGAGGGAGAAGGCCCATGCTAAGGATTCTCTGCCAAGTGGAGTCGAGTGTGTGAGGAGCACCCTCGAAGTGGTTGTGGACAGTCTTTGAGTATGTTCCCGTGTTCATGACAATGATGGTATCAGAAGGGTATGCCTTCGTAGTCGAGGATTTGTGCCCTAGTGCGGCCTCGATCCATGATATTTAGTTCCTTACGAATCCCTACTCTGATGTTTAGTGAGACCAAAATGTGCACCGCGGACATCTCCCACGATTCCCTAAATGTAAAATCCTCTTCCAAGTAGTTTCTTAGCGAATTCTCAATACCTTGAAAGACCTTCTCGAACCATAGGTGGGGTGCGAGTCTAGGAAGGTGAACCCAGATTGGAAAGGAATCCAATCACGTGCTTGTTGAGTCAAAGGTTGTATCCCAGAGATTTAGAAGAACATGGGAGGATTCAATGGACCAACAACCTGAGAGGGATCGGGCTACTTGGGCTGCATCAGCAAAAGTGATGAGGAACCAACCCCTTGATAAACAATGTATTTGGGGAGGTTCAGGTTGTGCCCTGGCCCAGAATGAGATTAGATGAGTCTGAAACTACCCCAATGCACTTGTTTCTCTTCATGTGCCTGATCGAGGAGTGAGGGTCAAGGCCCTCGGTCATTCTGCTGGAACTATATCCCTACAGCCTCTGTCTTATAAATAGTCCAATCCATTCAGATTTGAAGGTGGGATATATGAGCTGATAAAATCTGTTGTTGAGCCTCCAATGATGGATTTAGACAAAAGTCCCAAGCCAACATCCGGGAAGAAGCAGGATTCCTAGAGAAGGGGATTAGGCCTGTGCATGCCAAAATTGGTCAGTGTCATCGCTAGCTCTTCCAAAGTAGGTCCCCCGCAAGAGGGAGAAAAGGGGGGTGGATATGGGAGGAAGACAGGGAGGGAGGGAGACTGAGAGACCCAATAGGGGTTGATATCTGGAGGCGAGGGCCCAGACAGGGAAAAGGGAATATATCCAAGGGATGTCGTGGACTCCGGATGTTCTAAAGAGTCAAAGGGAGGGCTTGTCTGGAAACCCTGGGGGGTAGCAACAAAAGCAAGCTCGCTGGAAAATAGTTGCAAAGAGGTAGGGTCAGGAGAAGTGATGGGAGTTGGAGATCGATCCAGAAGGGGTATGGAGGACGAAGCGAGCTCAGAATCCTCACATAAGGAGAAAACCTTAGATGTTGCTTGGTGCCTGGGGAAGTTAGGACGTGGTTTTCCACCTGTCGGAACCAGGGAAGGATTTTTGGTGGGTCTAGGATGTATTCCACGTCCTCATCATATGTCGCCATGGAGCTAGAGGGGAAGGCGCCTAGTGGAGTAAGATCCCGGTGTGCAGACAGCAGACGAGAGAGAAGTGTTGTTCACCACAGGGGGAGGTTCACCGAAAAAGGAGGCTCGCAGTTAGGGAGGAAAGTGTGAGCAGTTGTGGAGAACATCGCCCCAACCCCCCGCGTGGGTCAAGGCCAGGTCCTTTATGCAATTTTGTATTTCAATTTTATTTTTTAAAACTTTTTTA
>JASDQU010098558.1:8035-20647 GCA_032191745.1 Picea mariana | reverse complement strand
AATGCCGACACCTTTGTTCGATATCTTAGTGACATTTAAGACAACATATCCAACACTTGGAAGATCAATCCGGAAGTGGTCGCACAGTATCAAGAAGTATCCAACTTTAGGGCTACGTGACACAACATGTGGATCCAAGCGCATAGGGATCCAGAGAAGGAATGGCTTCAACTTCGCTTTTACATTAATGCAAAGGAAGTTGAAGTGGCGATGAGAGATTGGAAAAATGATTGGAAGATCCCAGTCATTACCAAGGAAATGCCAAAGGGAAAGGAGGTAGATGCAGGGTCATTCAAGACACCCGCAGGAGGTAACACAGCGACAAAGAAACCCACGTAGAAGGCGAAACCAAGTCAAAATCCATCACAAAAAAAGAAGGGTAGCAATCCAAAGAAGGATGCGTAGACAGGAAATAAGGACAATGCCCTGGCGTAGGAAGAACAAGGAAGGGGGGACACAACAACACAAGAAACCCCTTCGGAAGCTACTTCACAAGAAACAAGGCCACCCAAATGACCAATTATACATACAGGGGGGCCGCGCAAGAAAGCTAAGGCCCATAAAAAATCCTAGAATATATAATCACTAAGGATGAGGTTGATCCTGTCATAGAGAGAGTACATGATCGCACATCAGAGGAGTTTGAAGAAGATGAGAACCAAAGAGGAAGGATACATAATGAGTTGGCTGATATCAAGCAGGTCCTAGAAAAGATACAAGCAACGCAGGGGCAGGRAAGGGGAACATAGTCGATCCCACAAGCAACAAAAGTCGAGAACAAGAGCAACGAAGAAGACAACATCCAGACCATAGCGCAAGCAAGTCCAAGCTTCCAAATAACAACATAGATGCTGCAAATGGACGAGGTCATAGCCCAGACACCACTCAAAGATATGGCGCATGTACAATTGATATTATCTCAAATACCAACAAAGGAACTTTACAGACAGCAAGTTAGTGTCGCACAGGAAGTGCAATCGTGAGCTAGAACATACGCGACGGAATCGCAAACAACCAGAGATGGAAAGGATGCCCTAGAATTGGTCATCGAGCAGGTAAAGCTGGAGATGAAAGAAGAAAAATTGCATGCAGATAATTTAGAGCATAAGTTGAAGGAAGTCTTCACAAGAATTCCAGACAACGTGCAGGAAGCCATGAGCAATGCGGAAGAACATATCCAAATCATCACGTAAACACTCGAGGACTACAAGAAGAAGATCGAGGAGCTTAAAGAAAAATTAACCCCAACTCCTCCTCCTAAAGTTATGGCTGAAAGGGAACAACATGCAGCCCTGTAAGTGGAAATGATGGAGAAAGAAGCTGAAAATTCCACAGCTTGGCAAAGGATGTTCAGGGAGCACGCACCACCTGAGTGGCTCGGGACGAGCCACATGTCAATGTTGGGGGCATGTTGGGCATAGGACTATTTTGAGGAAATACCTGATTTTGGAGCACGCACAACAACTGGCAAGAAAGCAACATGCAGAAAAGGAAGGAAAAGTAGCATGCAAGAGGAAAAGCCATGTGCAAGGAGGTAGACAATCCTAACCATATTAGGGTTAGGGTTTTTGATAAGAATTGTAACGACTATAAGCCTGAAAAATAGTATAAATAAGAGCCTAGGAGGTCTAGGTGAGGGGTTAGTCAGTTCGATACGATTGAGAATTTGAGATACTGATGATTGTAATAAGGTGGTAGAAGAGTCAAGGAAGCTAGATTTCGAGGGTTAGGTCATAGGCTGAGGAGCCTAGTGAGATCTAGTCCTCCTCACATAAGTTCCTTAACCTCATCATGATTATATGATTGAATATGTAATGTGTGTAATGCCAGATCTTGCAACAGACTAAATAAAATAGCAGAGAAGCCAAATCTTTGTGAATGTATCCCAAGAGGGGGTGAACCAAGGTAAAACCTGTGTTCCATATGATGTTTTACTTAATGCTTACTTTCTATTAATGATTAGTTTATGAATGAATGAATAGCTATAGGTATTAGCATGCATGCATGAAACTAAAGGTGAATGAATCCTAGGAATACCTGAATCAATAACAAGTTTAACGCATAAAGAATAACAAGAATATACTCCCAAATCCCCACTCATCCCAAACTGCAAACACCTGGGTATTGCAGTCAGCCATAAAGCTATCTCGGGTGAGACTGCATTGTGCACTTTGCGCGTAGCGTTGCCTTCTGGTTTACCAGGAGGGTCGATAGTCTTAGAGGATTTTGTTGGAAACCTGTTGAGATCCGAACCCGGGTCAACCAAAGAAGTAGAAGTGAGAGATATAACCAACACTCACTATCCAAATGCATAAAATTCAACGAATTTACTGACAATATTCTTGTCCATGCATCAAATTCTACAACATCGCAGTGCAACAACACCTCCCCTAGCACACAATATCAAGGATGGATGACTACTTTCTAACCAAATTGTCCCCAAAATAAGTCGGAATTTAAATCCACAAGGTAAAAGAAAGACAAATTCTTGCAATAAGCTGGGATTTAAATCCGCAGGGTAAAAGAAAGTCAAATTATTCATTCGTCCAATGACAAGTTCTAGTCTAAGTGGTTGTTTTAGGGATGTGGACACATGTGAAGGGTACACTTTGTGTCTTCCGAATTATTTAATCTCTCTTCGTATTAACTATGTATTCAAGTGATTGTAAATTTAATTAATAACATAATATAATGCCCTTTATTTGTAAGTCTGTGCATAGTCGCATGTGCCTCGCCAAAATATCCAAGAAGGAGGAGGTTTCCACTCTTAGCATTGATCAAGCTTAGATAGTTGTGAAATCCGCTCTTTCCTTTTATTGATATAATGCATTTTTCCCCTTTTAATTAGGGATTTGTACGTATTGATCTTATCGAGTTTTAAGGACTCATTAGAAGCATCCCTAATGGCTTTCCTAGTAATTTTACACTCTTTATCATACCAAGGGTTGGTTGTTCTATTATTCTTTTTACAAGACACCTCGAAAGAGAACTTGTTAATAGAAGTGAAGAGGGTAGTTGTAAAATTATGATAGAGGTCTTCAATGTTGTCCTTATAAGTTAGGAGATATAATTCACTATTTAAATCCTTTAAGAAAAGATTAACTTTACTTTTGTCTAAGATGCCTTTGATTATTAGAATTTTCTTCAATGGTGTTCATGTGCATGGCTAAGTTTAGAGTTAGGGTTAAAGGCCTATGATGAGAGTTGGGTTCATGGCCATTTAAAAGGTCAAAAGTTACTATTTGGTTGGAAAAGGGGATATCAAATATCACATAATCTATGACACTACCTAGTCCATGAATACAAGTCATTTGGTTGAGTTTGGCCACTTCACTACTCCTTTACAAATTAGTAGGTCTTGTGAGTTGCAGAACTTGACAAGCTTAGTACCAAACAAATTATCAATTGGGTCTTCAGAGCTTCTTTTGTGGCTATTAGCTAAAACAAGGTCATCTTCTAGCCATAAAGGATTATGGTTGGAATCGTTGCTTAAAAGAGTAGCTTGGTTAGTTATAGTCCTAGCATTAAAGTCTCCTAGCAAGAGGATATTACCTTCATTTCTCAAACTATAAATATCTTGTTCTAAATTATTATAGGGACAATTTCTATCTAGATTGTTTTTCTTATAAAAAATAGAATTAATAGGTGCAAAATAGCAAATTGCTATATACATCTTCTTAGCATTGATGTCTGAAATTTCTATCCAAATGCATTGATTGAGAGGGTCGATCTTATGAAGTTGAATGTGAGGAAAAATGTTCTTTCTAATATAATAGTTTATGCCTCCTATCCCTCTATGGTAGGAATTTTTTTTCCATGCTGACCACAAGACAAATCCTTCTATGTTAGGGACCTTAGACTCTTCATGCTCCCTTGTTTCAACTAGACAAATAATATCAATGTCACTCGGGATCCAACTTATCATAGGACCTCTGCGCCATGGAAAGCCACGACAGTTCCAAAAAAGGATCTCGAGTGTCCCAAGTTCCTATTTATTATTATCCTTCTGGTCTCTATCCCTAACAATAGCTTTTGAATTCTTTTACCTTTTGAACTTCCTTCTTTAATTCAACGTGGTCTTCGGGAATGGGGCATTCATTTATAAATATTTATGACCCTTTTAAGCTTGGAAATTAATATTTATGGTCATTACAACTTACTTTGACATAGGTCAACCTAACTTTATGTTCAATTATTTTTCCTAGCCTCTTTGCTTCTATGAGGTAAGTTGTTTCAACTTGTGATTCATTTTTTAGTTATTCTTTTACTATTGCAAGTGTATCCTCCTCTTGTTGTTCTTGTATGCCAAAAATTATGAGGTTCAAAGCTCTTTTATTAAGCTCATGTTAGTTTTTCTTCTAACTCTTTAATTATATCTCTCAAGTTGTTATTTTCTTCAGCCTCTCTTTGTTGGGTTGATTGTTTTTGTTTTTCCATTTTTTGAATTCTAGCCTCCATTATCTACAATTGACTCTCGAACTCTAACAATCTATCATCTCTATTTGAATTATATAAAAGAACATTTAATATAATTAATTCATTATCATATTTTAGATTAAAAAAATTATTAAAATTAACACTAATATTTTGAATAATAATTAAAAAAAAAAAGTGCACCTCATCTTTTTATATCTATATATATATATATATATATATATATATAACTCTGGATATCAAATGGAAATATAAAAGAAAAAGGCTTTGGCTAAACGTTCTACCTTTTGGGTTTTCTGGTAGGAATTGGCCTGATTCCCACCATGTARATTTGGACAAAATCTCTATTTTCTGTTGTTTAAGAAAAACTCCTGGRGCACTAGGTTTATACAAACTTAACCACTCAAATCTGCAGATGCAACCATTCATCACAGGATTTCGGGCAAAATCAAACTGAAAAARTGACCAAAATCTRCARATGCAACCATTCATCACARAATTTTGGGCAAAATCAAACTAAAAAAGTGACAAAAAAAACCTCAGGTAGAACGTTTAAACAAACAATATTACAAWGRTGAATATTTGTAATTTACAACTATTTSCAAAGCAAAATACACTAAAACGGTGCACTACAAGAGAAAAACCAATTAAAACCAAGCTTTCAAAAGTAAAAATGTGTAGAAGTAGACAGAATGCTAATTGAAATCAAATTTGTATCTAAATCTGAATCTCAATTTCCATGACTCTTTCATCACCCAAGCAAGAACCAAATCACATAAAAGCCAACATCTGGCAGCATACACTTGCCAGTTTTAAAAATGCTTGAAACATTGACCGTAAACAAAAAGTTCAAGAACCGAGGTACATAGAAAGCTTCTCAAGTTTATTGCAACAGCGCACCAAACTTGCATACTATTGTTAATCTTAATCTAGAAAAAGCTTAAAAAAGCTTGGAAGTTGAGAAAAAAAAGTTCATAGGCTTTACCACTAACTGATTAGAGAAACATTAAGAAAATATAGTTTGAAAACCTAATCCTAGAGGTTGAAATCTTTGAAGGATACCATAAAAATGAAATCTGCAAAAACACGGAATTTCTCTACTTTTATCTCTTCTCCAATCCCTGAACAATGTAGACACAAATTCTACACACTTGATATTATGAATAATCGGTACTGTTACAAAAGGTTGTAACTCTGTAACTCTATTATGGTACCAATCCCTGAATAATGTAACTCTGTAACTCTGGTACCAATCCCTGAACAAGAAATCTGCAAAAATGCAAAAACACAGAATTTCTCTACTTGTATCTCTTCTCCAATCCCTGAACAATGTAGACACAAATTCCACACACTTGATATTATGAATGATCGATACTATTACAAAAAGCTGTAACTCTGTAACTCTATTATGGTACCATTACAATAGGCTGTAACTCTATATATATAGAGTTCAAGATTTGTTATTTGATCTAACTTATTTTTATTATAATGGAAACTATCTTCTAACAACACATTAATAATTTACTAATGAAATTTATTAAACTAACCTAATTTTATTAGGTAGGTAAACCTTATATTCTAATTTGCTATCTTATAGTTTGTAAGCAGGAATTCCATATCAGACTCCAGCATATCCATTGTCTGAGGCAGAAGAGTGATCTCCACATCCACACTGCCCCCGCCTTCTTGGCCAGGATAAAGATAAACCATGCCATCAAATTTGTTATTGCATCCACTCCTCACTCTTACAGGCCTTCCCCATCCAAAATCACTCTCATACACTTCAAATCTAGGCGAACTTCCAACTGTAACCGAATTCATGCCTACATCGCTCAATCCATAAAGCTTCGGATTCTGCTCCCATTCTTCATTCTTCTGTTTGATAGACTTGGCGCCATGAGAGTCGATCACCTGCTGCAGCATATTTGCTGCAAATGACAGGCCATTTGACTGGAGAAGACCCGCTGCAGTGACACCATAGATGCTGTGAATAGCATTACCAAAGTAGTTTCTGGGCAATGGGGGGTCAACCCTTGTTCTGCAATCTATGACGATTGTGAAAACAGTTGGGTCTTCAGGGGCCAATTTCCTGGCCCTTGTGACGCCCTGCCAGAGATGGGCTCCAAGAGCCTGGAAGCATGAGAATGGCTTCCCTTCTCTATTCTTGTTAGCCCTAGTCTTTATCTCCTCCATCATCTTCTTGCTGAAATGGAAAATCTTGCCCCTTAGAGGAAGTTTTTGGGTTTTGGCACCGTTTACATAAGAATCCCGTGTTGGAGGATTTATGTTCAGCTTGACTTTGATATTTCTAGCCACAGTTCTGTCATGTAAAGGAGGAAGGCAAATGACACTGGAACCCCTGCAGAGCTCAGCCCAAGAACTCATGAAATGCCAAGTTGAGTACCCGTCCGCTATCAAATGACTGATTGCAATTCCTATTACAACTCCGTCTATGAGTTTGGTGACCTGTTGAACAATTATAATAAATATTAGTGACATGATCAAAGAAAAACATAAATCCATGTTAATCTTACTTCATCAAAGATTTTGAAATACAATTCAAATAAAATATAAATTTGGATTAGAAAACTATTCTCTGTAACTCTAAAACCGGGATATTCAAAAACCAATCTGAGAGGCATTGCATCTCACCTGAACCCCAACCATGGGGAGAAAAAACCCGTCCGCATTCAAGCTATCAACGTAAGGAGCAAGATCCTGCATTACATGAGCAGAAGAGTCACAATCAGTGAGATCGGCAAGCCCAACATGCGAAGACGCTTCGATGAAGTCCACTCCAGCATCATTGCAATCCACCTTCAGAATACCATCCTCGTCCAAACACAGTCTCCCTGCAAGAGGATAGAAGTGAACCAAAGCCTCCGACAGGCTTTTTTCCAAGGACTCCACCACAGAGACGAATCCCTGGCTTGGGGAGGGGTACAACAGAATCTTCTGATTGTATTGAAAATTGACATAAGGAAGATCAAAAGTTATCAAGTCACAGTACTTCTGATCAGATGGCTGAGCAGGATATACACATGATTTCCTCAGCTTGGTTATCATGTTTGCATGACTAGCTTTCTCCTGAACACATACACCATTAGGCCTCGCCTGCTGGATATATTCCTCAGACATGGTGACTATGAAGAATTCTTCCGACTCTAATTGAATTTCTGCGACTTCTGCAGGAGGGCGCCAATTCCATGGGTATTTGTAAAAGCTCAGAGATACTTAAATACCACTTTCCACTTGACTTTATACACCACAACGGCAACGTCGACGCAACCACTAAAATTACTAAAACAAATCTGGCAAATCTGTCCTGGTAACTTGGCAATAAATTGGAAACGCTATACAGTCCGCAAAACTGTGCACATATCAAGGCGGCCAATATCCACCCTGCTCCACACGATTGTAACGGCGTATACACCACCCACCGTGCTGTGTAGCACAGTCGATATTATCCGCCGTACCCATGGTATGTTTTTCAACTGCTCTTTATCAGCGAGTCGATATTGGCCCCTCCGTACCTTTGGTATGTTTTTCAACTGCTCTTTATCAACGTTAATGATTATGTGTGGTAATTACTATTTATCATTCAGATTTTGCATCCATTCAAAACAGGAGTGGGCTAACTTGGGAGTTTTTCTTCTTAGTTATTTTTCTGATAGGTTTTTGAACGGTTTGTTTTTAAATTTTAGGTCAATTTAAAACTTTGATCGATTTTCTAAGTATTTAGGTTGGTTTAAAATGGAGCAAGATTTTCGAAATAAAATCTTCAAATACATAAAACTTATACAAAAGTCAAACTACCCTTAAAAATTTAACCAAATTTAAATATTTTTTTACCCTAAAAGTAAAACTCATTCAAAACAAATTTGAATAAACATCACAGTGAGACATGCTCATAACCAACAAATCCCTAAGGAGGAAAAGGCAACGTCTAAGACGTCAAATTAGAATATAAAAAATATGCATTATGAAAACAGGGAATGACGAAGAAGACAAAAATAGAATAGAATATTTTTTTATAAGCATTAGAATTTTTTCATTATCAGCATTATAATGGAATATTGATAGTGAACACGTGAAAATTAGGTAGGTAGAAGTATAATCAATGGTTATTTGTTGACAAGTTTTTGATGTAGAAATTTCATGTGTTAAAGTAGGATTACAATAAACAAGAATCTAGAATTTTGTTTTTATTGTTTAATAGATAAATAAATATTCATTTCCACCTAACTAATAAAACTTACAATCATTTAAAACATTAAATTAATCAAAATTGTTAAGAGATATATTTACAAATCCAAGTCAATAATTAAAAAGACATATTTTTACTATCAACTACTTTTTCAACTATTTAAAATATTCAACTAATCAAAATTGTCAAAATATATACTTAGAAATGGAAATGTAACTGAATTAAAAAGAAATATATTTTTACTATAACCTATTTTTTTTATGGAAATCTATGTGGATAATTAAAGAGAAATAGGGGTTTACCATCTCATGCATGATCTTAATAGTGTGTATAAAAAAAATGGTGGGTGGGGATTTTTTTTAACCTGCAACTGGACACACAACATCAATGGCGACGTGCTAAACTCTGGCGGTGACTTTGTGGTTTAGCAATGCTCTACTGTTGGTGGTAGCTTTTAGTTAGGATTAAGTGGCGAGAGGTGGACCCGAGATGTGGAAGAGCGGGTTTTCTTGAAACCAACATCTGGTCTTAGAGCAACAATGGCAAGATTCCATTCTTTGGCAGTGACTTAGTTGTTTTTAGCAGTTCTCTTCTGTGGATGGTAGCTTTCAGTGAGGTTTCAGTAGTCTTAAAAACTCATCTAGCATTTTACTGTGATAACCTTGGATGGGATGGGCATCTTTGAAACTGTCATTGCGGTCAATTGTTTCTACTGTTGACGGGAGTTGTGCCAACTTCTATAGTTGTTTTCCTTTTGTTTTTTTGGTTTGTGGAGTCTAGGTGCCCTCCCTCTGTGGTTGTTGGAGCTTCCATGATGGAAGCAGTTGCCAGCGCACTTATGAGTGTGGCTGACGAGGAGGCCTAGAGGATGGAAGGCTTCTTTAACACACCTGCAAATACTCCCATCACCTTAACTTCTTCAATGACCCGCTTAATTGCTCTGACGTCTGTGTCTGCCCCTGACTTGACAGTTCCGGGAGTGCCCCATGTGACTACAACTCCGCTCCCTGCAACAAACTCTAAGGTTGTTTTTTTTGGGCCGAGTTCTGGTGATACTCGAGGTAGGAAGGACTTCGACAATGGTTGTCCTCAGACTAAGTCTTACAAACCACCTACTGCTACGAATCCTTCGACTAAGAGGAAGTTTCCAACAAAACCTTGGATTACTAATTGTTCTCGACGTAGGATGGTTTTGGGGGATGACTTAGGCTTCGAGGAGGCAATTAGCCTATCACTAAGCACACTGGTGGGACGCCTGTCTTACCACTCCAGGTATACTACGTCGATGTTGGATTGGGTACGCCATTTCTGGGTTCCGTTACTGGGTTACAAACCATAGGTTTTGTTCCTCCCGAGAGGATGGTTCGCTTTTAAGTTTATGACGCTGGAAGATACAACAAAAATTCTGGATACCATTTGGATCTTTGATGAAGGAAGCTTGATGCTCAAGTGCTGGAAGTTCAATTTTGATCCAGTCAACAACTATTTTCAGTATAGACATATCTAGGTATTGCTCTTGGGTTTACCCCCAAACCTTTGGAATGTGAAGGCGTTGTATACTATTGGAAACACTCTTGGGTGTTTTATAAAAGTCGATGAACAAGCTCTAAAGTCTCCGGAAAGAAGAATGGGAAAAATCTTGGTTACGGTGGACATACACTCAGGTCTCTTGGAGTCTTTAGACATTCAGTGGCGCGACAACATTATATGCCAAAAGCTAGATTACTTGGGTTTACCTTTTAGATGTACTTTGTGTTGTAAAACCGATCACCTGTGAAACGACTGTTCGGGTTTCTCGGAGGAGGAGGAATTTGAAAATTCACGCCTCAGAAAGGATTATTGTTGTGATTCTTCAGGCGTTGACTCTTTTTCACATACAGTTGCTCATGCAGTTGATAACTTGGATGGTGTGGATCCTTCTATCCTCGCAGTACAGGAATCGATAACGGGTAGGTTAAAAACTATATGTCCTTCTTTTTATTTCACGCTCACTGCTTGGGAAAGGGATTCACTGGACTCCCACTATCATTTTTCGACTGGTTTAGACCCTCCTCAACCCCCCCGAGCTTCGAGAAGTTACTTGTGAGACTAGTTCTCTACCTGTGGTGAATTCAAAGGCCATCACTAGCCCTGGTTTAGTGACTTCTGATTTTTTAACAACCAGATTTTTTTCTAACGCACCTTCAGTTTCCTTGTCCCGCTCTGAGGGCTTATGGCCCGTGTTAAATTCAAACTTACCATAAACCAGGGATGGTTCTAGTGAGGAGGATCGAAATTGCTCCATTCTTCCGGGGTATAGGGAATCTGAGCCTGGTGAGTGCTCCTTAGGGGAGACACTGGAGTCTTTTTTGTCATCTTATCGCGTGGTGGATAGGCCACGCTCGATTCCTATCTACCAAGGGCAGAGTGTTTTTAATTCTAGAGATCAGGGACACTCAGGGCAGATTCAAAATCCTGAGGGGGATCACGACACTGACTTTACCTGGTCAAAAGGACTGGGGTTTGAGATTTCACCCATCAAAACTCGGAGTGCACGTAAGAAAGCAGCGATTTCGCTACCTGGTTCTGACTCACTACCTACTTATGTGACTGACATTGGGGCGCTTAGAGGCATGAAATTCCTTGCTCGGGAAAAATCATGATCCTCTTGTCCTTAAATCTCAGAGGGGTGGGGGGCACCCTAAAAGCCGCCTCCATGCGCAAATTGTTGCGTAAGACGCATCCAGATATTATCCTTTTACAGGAAACTCTTGTTGATGATCAAAAAGCTCGAGGATTTATGCTAACCTTTTGTCTTGGTTGGATTTCATGTGCGGTTAGTTCCGTGGGAGCTTCTGGGGGCTTGCTGGTAACATGGGATCCAAACAAGTTAGATTTGACTCCTTATATTTGTTGTGGGTGTTACACATTATTTTTGTCACCCCTATGAAATCCACTTATTACATTTTTTCCTGGGAAGCCCTTCTCACACAAGGGTCAATCACAAGGTCACATTAATATCGACAGAGTTACTCACCCTGCTTTGTTGGTCTTGGTGTAGAGATTGCGCATATTATTGGGGGTCACTTGAGAAGAAAATCTTGTGCGAACCTTCTTGAGGCGATTTCAGACTTAGATACCCTACCCTTGCGCGTGGATCGGACTATCGACTACTTTCCCATGCATCATTGTCGTAATTGGTAACCTTAGTAGAATATCTTTCTAGAGTCTTTACACAAGGTGACTGTGGAGGGGCAAGTCTTCACAGTACATGGAATCGACGTTGACCAAACTCACTCGGGATCCTTGGAGGGTATACCCACGTTTATGTGTGGGAGCTTGCACTATGGTGTAAGTCCATTAAGCAGGTCATCAACGTAACTTTTCCACCCGCTATATCTCAACCCCTTCTTACATTGTTCTCGCGATGTTGGATTTCATCACCAACTAGTGGGTTCATTGCGATCATCATTCATTTTCATGTCACAGAGCTCATTCTTCAGACTCATTACTTGTCCAATGTTTCTGAATGAGAAGAGGTTAGTTAGGGAATCATACATCTTCTTAGATGAGTCAAGATGAGAGACATAGGGTATCAAGTGGTATTTTACAGAGTCCACTATGATACTCATGGCACTGATGTCATTATCCTTGAACTTCTCCATAATTGCAACGTTAGGAGGTTCCTTCTCTTTTCCTTGTTCAAACTGTGGTTCCACGATCTTTCCTTTCACAATATCCAACACTTTATTCTTGGCAAGGATGAGGTCAATCCTTGGCTTCTATGCTCTGAAGTTAGAAGCCCCTTCTAACTTGTTTTCTGACTTCATAGAGTAAGTCATGACTGCTTTGACTTGGTCAACCCTTGACTTTGACCAAAAAATCAAACTTGATGTCTTAGCTTGCTAAGAGTACCAGGAGGTGTGCTAGGTTAGGGCATACTAAGCTATCTAGAAATTAGGTCAATATCTTCACTTAAGGTGCCTCAACAA
>JASDQU010098557.1:0-11239 GCA_032191745.1 Picea mariana | reverse complement strand
GGGTGCGACGTTGTCAATAGGGCCAGTCACTTGAGGAGCTCTATTGAGATGAGGTTCTTCTGGCTACCGCTATCAACGATGAAGTGTAGCGGGGTGCCTTTTACCCACATCTGTGAATGGAAGAGGATCTCTCCTTCTTCTGGCTCGTCTGGTTCACCGGGTTGGATCTTGGTGGTAGCAACGGTGGAACTGGGTTCTGTTTCAATGATCCGTCTTCCCCTTTTTGTTTCTAACTCAGAGTCAAAACCCGCATCTGATTCAGAGGCTTTCACTTTGGCCACAAGCGACGGCTTTGAGTGACAATCAGCAATGTTATGCCAAGGGCTCTTATGGAAGTCGCACCACTTCCCAGTATCTTTCTTTTTCTTTTTGGTGTCCTTCTTTGCTTGTGGCTTGGACTGGTTGTCGTGATACTATCCATATTTTCTTTGTCCTTTGTTATGTGGGTTGGGGCCTTCCTTTTCAGGATTTCGCTATGAGGGGTTCCCAGGCCCAAATTTTCGCATCTTTTATTTGAGCTTTTGCTCGATTTTGACGACGTATCGGTAGGTTGTGCCCAAGGATGAGATGTCCAGAAATTCCATTTTGGTATGGATGTATCTATGCAGAGCACCATGATACTTGAGCACCAGATGTCACTCTGAATCTTTGATACCCATCTTGGTGCGCAAGGTATGGAAGATATTTGTGAACTCTGGCACTGCTTGGTATCTTTCTTGCCGCAGTGTGGTCCATTTGGTATACAAGTTGTCATAACTTCTGACAGGGTAGTATTTTTCCTTAATAGCATCCCTGAAGGATTCCCAAGTGGTTGTGACTATAAATAATGAGGGTTCCTCTATTTCCTTTTGCTCACAGAAAGTTTCCCACCAATCTTTGACATGGGGAACGACTTTGAGGAGCGCAAAAGTAATGTTTTCTCTATTCGAAAAGTTATGGACAGAAAATACCCTTCTAGTGGATTCAACCACTTGTCTACAGCATCTGCATCTATCTGACCTTCAAATATAGGAATATCTAAGTTGATTTGTACTTTGAAGGGGGCGGCGCCTCCGCTCGAGGAAGATGTGTCGCCTATTGGTAGCTGCCAAAGGATTTGCAAGAAACTATCCATCATCTTGTTCCTTTGTTGCGTGAGGGATTCCTCAAGAAAAAATTTGAAAGGATCTCTTGTCCCATCATCTTTATGTTCTCCTGCCATGAGAGGTCGCTTGGGCATGCGAGAGATTTTGTCCTCAAGAGAAACAAGCTCAAGACCCAATTCTTTGTACCCTAGCCTTGTTGGGGACATGCATTAAGACGACAAGGAGAACACCGCTCTGATACCAATAATCCGGATTTTATGAGAAGAATGAAATGAATACAGATTATTAAAATATTCTTAACACAAAATAACAGAGATACAATAAAACTGGTTTTCTATTCAATAAGGAAATAAGCTAAAACTGTAAAATGCAACGGAAAACAAACTTGTTGGAATGGTGGTGGCTTATCTCTAAGAAGAGATGTGACGGCTGTGCTCATTTGCAAGAATATGGTTATAATGAATCTCTGAAGGCCTTTTACAATAAACAGGAATGTCAAAAACCCTAGACATCCAAAAATCTAACCCTAGGAGTTGAAGCACCAAAAGTCATGTGGGCCCCGTTGGGGTAAGTTAGTACATCAACTTCTCGAGGTCGTAACATTTGCATACAATCTTTGTTTTAGGCGCACGATAGCCCATTGGAAAGGTCTAGCCAAAAAGAACAATTTTTTACTAGCCCAGGTTAGGGCCTTTAGCAATCACCTGGGCCCCAAATCCCCAAAAAACATCGTTTAGGGCCTCAAAACGACCCCAGAAGTTTGGAACCTGAAACACTGTTGAAAAACTACCAAGGTGGAAAACTATTTTTAGAGCCAATGGAATAGGTGGGTGGCCACCGATATCCACCTGGATCAGGAAGACATGTATAAAACTACTTTTTCAATCGAGTGGGGAAGCTATCAGTACGTAATGATGCCCTTTGGACTGAAGAATGCACCTGCAATTTTTTCAAGGGTTGTTGTTGCAGCTTTTAAGGAATTCATTCATAAGTTTCTTTAAGTATACTTAGATGATTGGAATGTGTTTGGTTTATTGAAATATCACATAGAAGTACTCAAGATAATGTTGGATAAGTGTAGACAATGTCATATTTCACTGAAATTGAAGAAATTTATTTTTTGCACGCCTTTTGGAATTTTGTTGGGCCATGTGGTATGTAATCAAGGCTTATTAATGGATCCTACCAAGATTGTAGTGATTTTGGACTTACAACCACCCACCTCAGCCAGACAGTTGAGAACAAATCTGGTTCATACCGTGTATTACAGGAAGCTCATTAAGGGTTATGTGCAGATTACAACACCTATGGAGAAATTGTTGAATAAAGAAGCTAAGTTACAGTGGAATGAGGATTGTCATAAGGGTTTGGATACATTGAAGAAAAAATTAGTGACCGTGCCGATTTTGATCTTCCAATATTGGAAGAGGGAGTTCCATGTTCATGTAGATGCGTTGTCCATAGCTTTGGGCACAATACCATCTCAACCAGGGGAAGGTGACATAGATCATCCAATTTCTTTTGCAAGTATGAAGTTGTCTATTGCAGAGAAGAATTACACCACTACAGAACAAGAAGGATTGGCAATGGTATATGCGCTAAAAAAAATTATACATTATTTATTGGGTTCTCATTTTAATATGTATACAAACCATTATGCACTAAAATACTTAGTGAACAAGTCAATATTAGGGGGGAGAATATGCATGTGGTTACTAATGTTTTAGGAATATGATTTTGAGGTTTTTGTGAAACCAGGGAAGTTGAATGTAGGACCAGATCATTTATCGTGTATACTCTCAACAAAAGAGGCAAGGAATCTAGATGACAGTTTTTTTTATGCACAGTTATTTGCAATTGCAATGGTGGATGACTACTTTGTAGACATTGTGCAACTTTTAAGTACTGGGATAACCTCGTCATACATGACAGTTTCATAAAAGAAATTGTAATGTCCCTTTCCAAATGAGTCTTCTAGACAAATTAAAGAAATGGCCTAAGTAATTCTCGTGGGCCATAGTCAGGGAATTAAAAAAGGGAATTATTTATTAATTTCAATGGAGTGGGAATTAATTAAAAATTAAATGTGGCATTGAGTAAAGTGGAAAACGGGTGCCTAAGTGACTATGGGGAATGTGAAAAGTCACTTAATTTGATTAAAAGGTAAAGAATGTGTTATCACATATAGTTGTCAAGAGAAACAGGTCATTCAAGTCCATGGTCTACACAGGAATTAGCCATGAGAAAAAAGCGTAGCACTCAAAGAAGTCTATTGCGGATCGAAGCAAGAGCAAGCAGACAAGATCGATTTTTAGCAGCGGATATCCCATGAATAATTCAGATCAACGGCTCTTGGGTGATCGAGATTTCAAGGTAGTGCAAGAATTAATGACTAGATAAAGGAGTCGAATTCCCGAAGAAAATCTAAGCCATTGAAGGCTGAGGACACGTGTCAGCGGATCCCTCACTTCAGAGATTCAACACTCTGGAGGATTGTGGGAGTTATGCATTGAAAAGTCCTGAAGGCCTGAAGCCCAAACTCTCGAAGTAATTGTGACTCATTGATCTCTGCAGAAGGAGCCAAGGTCCATCCAAGAGTGGTGCGTGGCAACAAAAGTGGGGTTATCCCAGATCATATATCGCGATCAAATCAATGGTTGGCGTGTATTCAAAATGACAAAATTGCGTGAGGATTAGTGACTAGGCAGAAGCCCCAGAGTTGTATATCAAGCACCACGTGTCCTTTTAGATCGGACAGTCATTATTTACTTCAGGAATCCGAGCTTCAAGAGTTTCAACATCTCGACTTTCAGTTTCATCTAAAGTACTTTCTCCTGAAATTAAATTTCATGCGTCGTGTGTCCTCCTCAGATCGACAGTCGTCATTCACTTCGGAGCTCCAGCTCTACACGCAGATCACCCTCGAGCTCTGAAGTGCCAAAGTAGGTGGAAGCCATCAGCTCATATATGTGGCACTCTCATCAAGAATGACACTTGGCACCCATCTGTTAGAGACACATGGAATCCATTTAGAGCTGACACATGGCACTCATTTCAAGCATTTTTAGACATATCTTCAAACTAATTTTTGAGTGACATGTGTCACCCCTCCATCCGCGACATGTCAACATAAGTGATGTCAAGTCGCCCCGTCAGCTATGGGAGATCATCCTCTGGGAGGTGTTCTTGTTCAAGAGCCAAGATTAGCACCATTTCCATGCATGGTTTTTAATGGATCCTAGAGTTGGTGGGCGGATAAACTTTAGCAGTGGCACTAAAAGTAGCAGGGTTTCCCAGATCGTGGATTTGCACCAGATCAACAACCTTGTTTCATTGCAGGGACGCAACTTGAGCATTCCCGCAATTGAAACCAGGTTATAGAAAAAGAGCTATGTGGCGGAAGGTGGTGAATTGTGGGCTCAAAAGCAGTGTGAATTCAAACGGCTTTCAACAGCCCCGCAATCACGTGCTTATAAGACGTCCAATCTGAGAGCAGCATGTGGTCACCCCCAAGAATTAAGCCTCTTCCCAATCCCGACGAGAGATCAGTTAATGAAAAAGGAGTGGTGGTTGAAACCTCGACTCACTCCATAAATAGAAGGCATGGAGGATCTGGTCGTGGAGACAGAGTTGCCAGCCCGAGGTACCATGATGGATGATTTTTCCTATAGGATCATGCTGAGTTGAGTTTGCGTCTGATAGGAGGATACACGCATAGTCTGACAGAAGGATGCACATATGTAAAGCCTTGAATGGGATGGTCGGATCACACGCCTGGTAGTTGTGGACTAATCTGAGTATAAATAGATCAATTCAATATTTTGCTAAGGTCATCAACTGGTTCATCAGAGCTCCCTATTTTGTAATATTTTGATTCCAGAATTGTTCTCTCGTTATGTATCAAATTTGATACTTTCACATTAATAGAAGACAACTTGTTTCATCTCTTTGTTTAAACTATGCTGAAACACTCGGGCATTGGAGGATCTAGTCGAGGGTTGTGATTTTATTGTAATGTAGGTTTGATTACAGTAGTGTTGTGACCAATTTTAGTCAGCTTCCTTGTTATCTTATTTAGTCATTGACTGAAGTTAATGAGGCCCTCACTTCCTTGTTCATTTCTTGTCCAGTTTATGTGATTAAAATCATTCTTGTACTAAGTTTTGTCCATTTGACCTCCACTCATAAAACCAACATCCACCAAAAATTCTGATGGGTATTAGGCTTACCCTCTTGCAGTCTAAGGGTGACTCTCAGTGCTAAAATTAATGGCATTGTTTCCAGGGACGAAAGTGAATATATCTTCCCTAGGAGAATGACAACGAACGAATCTCGTTTTAGATGGTGAAATGAAGCTGGACATATTATTATGACTGCTTATATTTCACCATGGTGACTCCATTGTTTAGAAATATATTGGTGACTCCACTGATTTGAAATGGAAAAGATTTTAGCTCAGAGGTATGCCTTCTTTGATTTTTCAAAAATAGTTGGTTTCCCTAATCCACTACCTGATAGAGATGAATGGGAATGTAGCCTTCCTAAATTTCAAGGAGAAGAGTGGGAGGTATCCGCTGAACATTTTTTGGAATTTCACAATTTTATTCATCAACTTCATATCGTGCATGAAGATGTTCAGATTAATCTTTTCAGGTATTCAATAAAGGGGATTGCTCATGATTGGTGTCAATATCTTCCCATTGCAAGCATCATCTCTTTGACAAGTTTTCATGCAGCTTTCAATTCATTCTGTAAAGATTATTTTTCAGATGAGTATCTTTATGAAAAATGTTGCGATGAGTTTTATTTGCTTCATGAGGATTCTTCTAGTCATGAAATCCATATTCGTGATGAAGCATTTATTGTAGAAGAAAACTTTTACCATGAAGATCATGAGGTGTTGAACGATATTCATTATGAAAGAAACAACATAGAAATGTGTGGCATCATATTAGATGTATCTGTTGTTTTAAATGTTCATGAAGAGCAACATCTCTCTTTTGAATATTCTGATGATGAAGAGCAAGTGTGTTCTACAGTAGATATTTCTCCTGACTGCGAAGCTAAGATAGATGATGAGCTAGTGACAAAAGCTAGGGAAGATTCTTCTATGTTTTTTCCTAGCTTTTCATAATTAAAGGCAGATTTTGTTTGTTTCTCTTATGAAGGAAATGCAGAGAATATTCTTCTCCTTGAAACATATGTTTTTGGAATTCCTGCTTATGATGAAGGATTTATTTCAAAAACTGACCAAAAAAATCCATTTTTGTCGAATATCCCGGCGAGGGTAATGAAGAGCGGAGTTTTTTCATGGCTTCTTCGAAACCTCATAGTGTGGTTCATGTACATGATAATGAAGGAGAAAAGGAAGAGATAAATGTGTGGCTTATCTCATGTCTATCACTTATAAATAAGAAAATATCACCTGGGATTAGCCAACCTGCAACAATCTTGTATTTACATGTACATGTTGAGGACATTAAACAACAAGTAAGCAGTGATGCAATGAAGGAAATAATTTCTTTCCAGTTTAGCGTTCCTTATTATAAATGTTATGACCCTTTGGGGGAATACATGGGGTTTCATTTCCTTAATGTATTGAAGCCTCCAAGCCTTATCTTACCTTCAACATTAGGGGGTAATACGAAAAAGGTAGTCAATTTGTTGTCACAGTTTCATTATCCCTTGCTGATCAGTGACAGAGTAAGAAAAAAAATTGTTAGGAAGTTACTTGGGTGGCTATGGTGGAAGTCTGCTTTCACCTAGCATATTGTAAAATCAGTTAGTGTAGGATTTTTTGGCCCTTGACCAAGTTTTGGAGAATCTTGGTTGTGTTTGACCATTTTTTTGGACTTCGACAGGCTGGTCGAAGACGAAGCACCAGGTGAAGCGGAGATCACGGGATCTCACCCCCTTTTGTGGGATTTTTGGGTTTAGGGTTTATGTAACAGGTATGGGATGTGGGCCCATGGGTTTACCCATGTTTAGGCCCCATTTTTAATGTATAAATAGATATCTAGGCGATGTAAGAAGGAGAGACCTAGTAGAATTGGCTTAGTGCGGAGCTAGAGGCTTTGTGCATACTATGTGTTAAGACTTGCAGAGATAAGTGCAAATGATGTAAGTAGTTGGATCTATGTGATTGAGTTGGTTCTGTGCATACTGTGTGTTAAGAAATTGCAGAGCTAAGTGCAAGTGATTGTAATAAGGCTCTGTGTTGTGCCAAACTCAGAGAAGGAGGATCTGGTGAGGTGCACGCAGATCTCATGTCCTATGCGGATTTGGTTTTGTGGCTCTGTACATGTACAAATATTGAGAGAAGATAATAAAGAAGAAGAAGAGTCGGTGGACATAGCCCCACGTTGGGGGTGAAACAGGTATATCCTATGTTGTGATTGCTTTGTGTTATTGATGTGGTTTATGCTTAGTATTGAATCTTTATATATGTTATATGCATCTGATATAGTATATTTGTGCTTAATAATTTAGATGAATGCTAGATCTAATCTATTTCTATGTGCTAAGTGATTGGATGTACTAGATCTTGTTGAATATTGCATTGTTCTGTAATTAAGGTTTTACCTGTGATGTGAATAAGGATTAAAGACTAATGAATGTTAATTGCTAAGTGTTGTGTTAAAGCATTGTGATCACAGATCTGTGTCCTAGCTAGGTTGTAGACACTTGAGTCCTGCAACCCCCATGCCTCTACCTCGGGTGAGACTTCATCTTCTTCGTAGGTGTTGTCAAAAGGGTCGATAGTTAGGGTTTTGTTGGTGCGTTGTTGAAGTGTTGAACCCTGGGTCTTCCCTTGTGCCAACAAATGGTTTTGTTGCTAGGACCTGAAACTGTGATTGTTGGGAACTGAAGAAAAGAGAAAGATTTGTGTGTAGATCTGTTGTTGTTGTGCACAGTACTCTACTTGACGTGTGAAGCTCTATTCTAAGAAGAGAATTATGATATGAAGAAAATAGGTAAGATCTTAAAGCTTGGTGCTCTGATAAAGGTAAGATAAGTGGAAATTTTTGTTTCGAAAGAATGGATCTAGGTATATTTGATAGATTTTGTCCTAGTCTGAAAACTAGGGCACGGCTAGAAGAAAGAAGATGTGATGTGAATAGATCTGATAGAAATAGTGAAAGATATATTATCCCTATGCATAGAAATAATTTTTGGACTAACAAGCGGATGAAGGATCCTAGAAATAATTTTTTGCAGGTCCATCACTGTGATCCCAGTGCGCAGTATAGGAAATATTGGGGATCATTTAAGAGAAAGAGAGGATTGACTCTTTGTTATAGTTGCAGAAGACCAGGACATATTTCTATGGAATGCCTAGGTAGAGGTCCTATTTGTCTTTGTTGTAAGGCTACTGGACATGAAGTTTTAGATTGCCCTAGAATGATTACTAAAGTTGAGAAGATGAACATGAGACAAGAAAACCATGAGGAAGGTCAAGAGACTAAGAATATGCTAAAAAACTAGAAAAAATTTGAGGCTATATTATTAAATATGAAAGAAACACTTAATGATCACAGAGACATCAGTTTATTAGATATCCTAAAAGAGAAAGAGTGCATAGAAACAAGAACAGGAGACTTCGACATAGATTGTGTATTGGACACCGAAACACAGGTGAACATCATGACAAAAAGTACTTGGGAAATTTTAGGAAAACCTGTTATGATTCCTTCATTGGGAGGAATAGGGTTGTTTAAAGGAAATATGATAACCTTGTGTGGAAGACTTACTCATGTACTTATGAGTTCTCATGAAACATCGACAGAAGAAGAATTTGAGGTCATTAAGTTTGTTGAGAATAGCGCCCCATTTGAACTTTTATTAAGAATAACTTGGATCGAAAGAGATCATATCTGAAGGAGAGAAGAAGAGGAAGCTATAGAACATAATAGTGTGCTTAATAGAAGAACAAGAGGACAAGTCGAAGCAACTGAGGGCCAGAGACTTAGTTGTTGAAGTTGAAAGAACGCAAGAAGGATTAAAGAACTTATCCATGTAGGAGAGTAGAGCACCTACTCCAGAAACAGTAAGAGAAAAAGTATTATCCTTGAACCTTGTAAAATATCCTCAGCAGTGAGTGCAAAGTTACTATACTAAGAGAATATAAAAACAAGAATGGAAAGAGGAATCCAGAGACGCATATCACAGGGAAGAAAGAAAGGAAGATCAGTAAGAAGAAAGCAAAGCTAGAAAATTTGCAGGAGGTTCCAGAGAGGACTTTGCAGAAGGAAGGTTTGCAGAACTTGAACCTCGCCAGAATAGAAGAAAAACACTGACTGGCACTTCTCCACGATGAAGCAATATGACTATTGGAGGTGTCTCGACCGTTAGAACAATGCTCTAGAACGGATAGAAATGCAGTTATTGCTGGAATGTTCACCATTGGACCGTTGGGACCACGCCATAATGGATGGAATTGTATTGATTGAGGCATTCCTGCCCATTGGAGGAGTCTGTTATGACATTGTCTATTTATCCCATTGAGTGATGCACCATGGACACTTTTTTGAATTGTGATTATCCGAGCCCATAGAGAACTAATCGCTTTTGCGCAGTGCTTATTGTAACCTCGCCATCCATTCTGCTACCTTGATTGTTTGTTCACCGACCCGATATATTTGATCTCGAGCATGTATGTCGGGCGACCTTAGCGCAAAAGATAAATATGTCGAAGAAATCCTCATAGACCTCATGGCTGAGAAGTTCCTGTCCGTGGGAGTACATGCCTTGTCAACAAGAGGAGTGCAAGCATCCCCATTGAATGCACGTCAATCTAGTCCCTTTCGAACTGTGACTAAGAAAAGAAGCAAGCATCATGATGACTTAGCGAACATGAAGCTCATCCTGTAAGTCTTTCCCGACTATATCCATCCTCTGGTTGGTGCAGTTAGTCGTGACAATGTCCCGAGGGACATTGACTATACACTAATTACTGCATACCTCCCGAAGGGGATACGCGCAGTTGGACTGCAGTTAGGACAGATTATGATGCTAAATATCAGTGACTTCAACTTAGGATACCGCAAGAACTATGGCATGCTCACACCTCACAAGTACTTGACAAAGACAATGGGGAAGAAGTCGAAGATAATCCCCCAGTCGTGGACCATGGACATCACAAGATCAACCATCCTCAATGTGATGAAGATACCACACTTTGGCAGACATCAAGAGGTTAACATGTGCGTTAAACTCCTCCTGTCATGATACCATAGTGGTTACCTATGGTTGGATCGGTGCATCATAGTAGATACGGCGTTGATCCATCGGATCACTAGATTAAGCATGTAAGGACTCGACCCTCGGGATTTTTACCCAGGGAAGGTTGTAGATCATGCCCTAGCGCAATGCATAAAAGAAACTTACAATGATGTAGAGAAAGGGAAATGGGGATACAATCTATCCTCCATCCAGAATGGCACAGTGCACCTAGCTTTCCAGTTGATCGCTGGTAAGATCATTAGGAAGAACCGACCAAAGAAGGTCATGGGGTTTGTCGTCGACCTCGGAGGAAAATGCATCGAAGAGATGCAAATGAACTGGGAAAGCTACCTCGTCAACCATTTGGAGCAAGATTTCCACAAAGCACAGGACCAGGGCTACGAGTTTCATTTTAGTTGGTTTTTTATTCTCATTGCCTTCATCACTTGGGAGATGCTGGAAGGAGCGACCTTCCCTGAAATTGAGCCATCTAAACCACTGGCCACAAATTTCACTACGCTCTAGTATTCAAGCGACATGGAAAAACAATGGCAATCTAATGCAGTGTTCCACACATATTATTTATAGCTGAAGAGGGCCATTGAATATTTCCCTTGCATGACACTGAATACCCTGCACAGTTTCAGGCCACTTGCAAAGTTCCACGTAGATAGGCATTTCATTTACATCACTGTGCATGGGGACGAACACAAGGAAGAGATCCAGTCCTATTACAAACTCATAGAGGAGGACATGGAATAAATAACCAAGGAATGATCTGCAGAGTCTTTTACTGGTCGAATAGAAAGAACTCTCTAACCCCGACCTCATCATAATCCCTATGGTCACTCGAGAAGAGTATGATGGACCAAGCAATAGAAGGAAGAAAAAAAAGGAAGAGGTACAGGAATTGAACAGTGCATCAAAGGAAA
>JASDQU010098556.1:0-17193 GCA_032191745.1 Picea mariana | reverse complement strand
TTGGCATTGTATTGGCTATCTATATTAAGGAAGTTTTTGTTGGGTTTTCTCCCCCATGAGGGTTTCCCAGGATAAATTATGTGTCTCTTATGATTGTGTATTTCTCAGTGATCCTATCTATGATATGGTTATCTAGTGAATTGAAAAGAAACCTAATAATGTCTTAAACCTTAACATGGCATCATAGCTAAGCTAAAGAGAGCATCGTTCACAAGAAGAAGAAAAATGTCACTGTTGTCATACATGCAAATTAGGGCTTTTTATTGAAGAAGAATTTCAGCCCCAAAGACATCTAGAAAAATGTTCCCTTCCTCAAGAAACACTTTGGCATCATCAGCGCACCTTTTCAGTGGCTAGATCTCCCAAAAAGTGAAACCCTAGTTTTCAACAGGTACTAAAAAACCAGAAGTACTAGAAAAATAGAAGTACCAAAAAAATAGAAGTACCAGAAAAATAGAAGTACCAGAAAACTAGAAGCAGAAGTCCAGAAATCCGTTGATCAAGTTTGAAGGGGTAAAAGTTGTATTTTTTGAAATTTAACCACATCAGACTACCCGCCTCAGCCAAGTGCACCTCCTGGTAAGTTCATAATTCAATTTTGAGCACTTTAATTTTTTGGTCATTTTCCTAAGCTCCAGGTAAAAGATGTCTACAAGCACTAATCTTGTTGACAAGCTAGAAGGTGTGGAAAACTTTCATTCTTGGAAGTATAGGATCAGACTCATTCCTGAAGAGAATGACTTAGCAAGATTCATTAAATAAGATGTACTAGAACCCGTTGATGTTGCAGATAAAGCAAAGCACCAAAAGGACATAATTAGGGATAAAAGAATAATTGTAGATTCTATCAAAGATCACTTGATTCCTCAAGTGTCTTCAAAGAAAAGTCCAAAGAGATTCCAGAAGAAAGGACAAAGAAAAGAAAGATATTTCTCATCTTACCAATGCTACCATTGTGACAAGATGGGACATATTGCGAGACATTGTCCAGCCACATGAGAAGAATACAAGAGGAAGAAAAAGAGGCATCATGCCCATGCAGTTGAAGATGAAGAGACACCCACAAAGTTGATGAAAGAATGAATTGAAGACTATGTATTAATCTCATCCCTCTCAAGATTGGTATCACCTAGAGAGGACACTTGGCTCATTGATAGTGGTGCTTCCAAGAACATGATAGGTCAAAGAGACATTCTCTCTTGCCTTTCAGAAAAGAAGTTTTCTCAAAAAGTTACACTTGGAGACGATTATCAATACCATATCAAGGGAGTAGGAGAATCAAACTACAAGCTGAATTCAAGGACTCCAATTAAGATGAAGGATGTACTCTATGTACCAGGTTTGGAAAATAACCTACTCTCCATATCATCTTTATAAAATAAAGGCTTCAAAGTTTCCTTTATAGATGGAGAATTTCTTATGTGGGCTAAAGGAAAAACCATGAAAGAAGCAATCATTATTGGAAAATAATAAGGTGGCTTGTATAAGATAAAGGGTCACTCAGAATCAGCCATGACCCATGCCATTGAGAAACCATGTGAACTTTTGCATAGAATATTATCCCACATCAACTACAAGGCATTACCATATATATTCAAGGCAGTCACAAGTCTACCAGAACTCAAGGTTGACCATAAAGGTGTGTGCAATGGATGTGCACAAGGGAAGAACATCAAGAACCCTTTTCCAAAGAGAGACAGTAAAGCAGAAGGAGTCTTAGAACTCATTCACTCAGATGTGTGTGGCCCAATACCATCATCCTCCATCAGTGGGTGTGTATACTATGTATCTTTTATAGATGATTATTCTCGTAAAACCTGGGTTTACTTTTTGAAATCAAAAGATGAATTGTTCAGTAAATTCAAGGAATTCAAAGCCTTGATAGCGAATCTTTCTGAAAGAAAGATCAATATACTCAGGTCAGATAATGGAGGAGAATATACCTCAAAAAAGTTTGTAAACCATTTCAAAGATGTCGGGATTAAGAGGGAGCTCACCACTCCTTACAATCCTCAACAAAATGGTGTAGCAGAAAGAAAGAATAGAACTATAATGGAAGCAGTGAAGACCATGATCCATGATCAAGATATTCCAATGTGCTTATGGTCACAAGCAGCAAAAAAAACAGTATATGTACAAAATTGATTGTTCCATAGTGCACTTAGGTTCAAGACCTTGGAAGAGATGTTCTCCGAAAATAAGCCAGAAGTAATCCATCTCAAAATATTTGGTTGCCCAGTATTTGTACATATTCCAAAAGGAAGAGAAACAAGTTGGACCCTTTAGGAAAGAAGGGAATATTTTCTAGATACTGTGAGGTATCCAAGGCCTTCAGAGTTTATATACCAGGTCACCATCATATTGAGATTAGTGGGATGTGACCTTTGATGAAGATGCAACACTCAAGAAATAAAGAAGATGTCAGCTTGAAGAAGTATATGAAGAGGAACTTGTAGCTCCCAGAGTTGCAAAACCAGTGAGGGAAGTCATAGCTTCCCCTGATGAGGAAATTCTAGAATATCATGACATAGTATAATTTCAAGAACCTCCCTAGATGATGATCTCCCACAAGAGAAAGCCAGCTTGGGCAAGGGAACTTATTCAATATGGAGAGAAGTATGGTGTCCCCGAAGGAACCATGAGACAAGTGAATAGACCTAAGCCATTCTCCAGTTATATGGATTTTATGTATGATCTCTTAGAGAAGGAGCCTACCTACATTAAATAATCCATTCAGAAGAAAGAATGGTCAAAATCCATGATAGAAGAATACCAATCCATCATAAATAATGATGTATGGGAAAAAGTTCCCAAACCGAAGAGCAAGGATGTGGTATCTTCCAAATGTATTTTCAAAATAAAACATGTTGTTGATGGAAGTATTGAGAAGTACAAAGCAAGGTTTGTCCTCGTGGATTTTCTCAAAAGGAAGGCATTGACTATGAAGAGAAATTTTCTCCTGTAGCTAGATACACTTCGATCAGAACCATCATAGCCCTTGCATCTAAGATGAAGTGGAAGTTACACTAGATGGATGTAAAGACATATTTCCTAAATGGTGTCATTGAAGAAGAAGTGTATATAGAAAAACCTCAAGGATTTGAAGTTGAAGATAGGAAGACTCATGTATGTAAGTTGAAGAAGGCTTTATATGGATTGAAGCAATCTCCTAGAGCTTGGAATGGAAGGACTGATAGCTTTCTAATGAGCTTAGGATTTACCAAGAGTAAAGTTCATTCTAACCTCTACTTCAAGGTTATGAATGATGAGTCAGTTATATTTTTGTTGTGCGTGGATGACTTATGCTTAACTGGAGAAGAAAATTGCATCACTGAATGTAAGAAGAAGCTCGCTACAGAATTTGAGATGAAAGACCTTGGCCTGATGCACTATTTCTTAGGTATTGAGGTATGGCAGAGTCCAGAGAGGATCTTCCTTAACCAAGGGAAGTTGAAATCCTAAACAGATTTGATATGTTGGAGTGCAAGTCCATGAATACACCCATGGAAACAAAGTTGAATCTCATGGTCGACACTTTGTCGAAATTGAATGATGCTATGTTGTATAGACAGATCATTCGATCACTGATGTATCTAATGAACACCAGACCATATATATGTTTTTCTATGAACACTTTGAGTCAGTTTCTGGTAGAACCCAAACATGTTCACCTAGTTGCTGCAAAACATGTGATGAGGTACCTTAAGGGTACATTAGATTGTGGTATCAGTTATGATGGAGATCATGACTTCAGACTGAGTGGGTACACTAATTCAGATTGGGCTCGAAGTGTCTCTGACAGGAAGAGCACTTCAGGATGTTGTTTTAGTATGGGGTTAGCCATGATCTCATGGTAGAGCAGGAGGCAATAAACCATTGCTCTCAGCATAGTGGAAGAAGAATACATTGTTGCGTGTTCTACCAGTTGTGAAGCCATATGGCTTCGGAAGTTGTTGATAGGTCTATTCAACCTAGAGATGGAAGTAACCATGATCTTATGTGATAACCAGAGCTGTATAAAGATGATAGAGAATCGTGTATTTCATGACAAGTCAAAACACATAGAGATTTGATATCATTACATCTGTGACACAGTGCAGAGAGAATCCATAAAGCTCCAATATGTTAGCATGAATGAACAAGTTGTTGATGTGTTGAACAAGCCTCTATATCCTGTAAAGTTTTAGTACTTTTGAGATAAGCTTGGTATAGTTTGAAAGGACCTCCCTCAAAAGGGGGAGTATTGTTGTGTTGCCAGCTTAATTGTTGTGATGATGTGTCAGCTTAATTGTTGTGACGATGTGCCAACTTAATTGTTGTGATGATGTGTCAGCTTAATTGTTGTGATGGTGTGTCAGCTTAATTGTTGTGATGGTGTGCCAGCTTAATTGTTGTGATGATGTGTTAGCTTAATTGTTGTGATGATGTGCTAGCTTAATTGTTGTGATGATGTGCCATCTTAATTGTTGTGATGATGTGTCAGCTTAATTTTTGTGATGATGTGCCAGCTTAATTGTTGTGATGATGTGCCAACTTAATTGTTGTGATGATGTGCCAGCCTCATGCTTTGATGATGTGCCAGCCTCGTGTTGTGATAATGCGACCAGCCTTGTGCTATGATGATGATGTATTATTTTTTATTCTAATCCATGTTGATGCAGATGATGATATCATTCCATCTCTCTGTTGAGAATGATGATATTGATGATAAGAAAAATTTCTAATGATTTATAGATATGCCAGTCAGTGTTCCAAGATGTTGTTGATGATGTTTCCCTCTCTCCCGCCTGATGCTATTGTAGAATACCCTTCTTGTTAAGGGGGAGTGTTCAAATAATGTAATGGAAAAGAGTATTTTATTATTCATTAGATCAATCCCCTTTTTCGGATTGATCATGTCGAGTATTGTAAATGACCAAATCCCCTTTTGCGGATTGGTCAAACCCTAATTGTAATAGGAAGAATGAGAAGTCGGCCCCCATAATATATTAAAGTGGTTATAACCACCCAAAATAAGAAGTCAACCCTGCCAGTAAAAAGACACCTCAGTTCAAACCTACCATATTGTATAAATAAGAGAGTCTAGCACCTCATTTTTTCACTCACTCAGTTGTTCATCAGAGCGCAAGTTTTGGAGCTGTAGTTGGAGAAGAAGGAAGAGAGAGAGAGAGAGGCACATTCNATAGGAAGAATGAGAAGTCGGCCCCCATAATATATTAAAGTGGTTATAACCACCCAGAATAAGAAGTCAACCCTGCCAGTAAAAAGACACCTCAGTTCAAACCTACCATATTGTATAAATAAGAGAGTCTAGCACCTCATTTTTTCACTCACTCAGTTGTTCATCAGAGCGCAAGTTTTGGAGCTGTAGTTGGAGAAGAAGGAAGAGAGAGAGAGAGAGGCACATTCTTGGGAGAGGAATTTATGTATTGTTTGAGTTATCTCTTGGCATTGTATTGGCTATCTATATTAAGGAAGATTTTGTTGGTTTTTCTCCCCCATGAGGGTTTCCTAGGATAAATGTTGTGTCTCTTGTGATTGTGTATTTCTTAGTGATCCTATATATGCTATGGTTATCTAGTGAATTGAAAAGAAACCTAATAATGGATTAAACCTTAACAAGGCATGCGTACTTTAGAGAGGGAGGTCCCTTTCAGCCACTTTATCCTGTTTGTGTGCATATTGGTCGTTTGATTATTTTTGGTGTTCTCTTTGATTACTAGTTGGCCTTAGGATTTGTTTTATATATCTCAACTCTTGAGTCATTGTGGAGCCAGACCAACTTCCCCATAGGTCTCACCATGTTTTACAATTGCCACTGCATTTTGAGTATTTTCCTTCTAAAATGCGTAGAGTTATCAAACATGGTACACACACCTCCACTTATCAGACTTGTGATTGTACAAAGATGAGTACTCAACCGAGTCATCAAGATACTGGGATCCCTTCGACTCCCACACCTACTATAGTACTTAACGGTACCCCTTCAACACCTTCAACCACAATGGTTGTAATGTTGGAGGCGCCTATCATCATTGTTGCTCGTCCTATAGTGAATACTCCACCTATATCCACAAACCATTTTAGGAATCTTTGTCACTCACCGGGCTATAATTTCCAATCCATCCCTATGGCCTCTAGTCCTTTTTCCTATGGTATGCCGAATTTTACATCGCAATTTTCAAACTCCATCCTAGTGGCTAGCACTAATGCTAACATTGGACTTGGAGGAACATCTCCTCCTTATACTCCATTCTCGTTCGGTGGCACTCATGTCCCTCAAATGACTCCTACCATTGGAGGTATTCCTCCTTTTAACCCCAGGTCTAATCATGTTGCTTCTGTATGGAGTAACCAACTTGGTGGACAAGATACTTCTCACGTTTTGTCCTTTACACCCACCTCCTCTATGTCGATTCCGACCAACACATTTGGCATGACGAATCCACCTTTATCCTCTAGATTCACACATGGAGGAGGTCAGTTTCACACCTTGGGAAACCCCCAACCTGGGTTCACTCCGACTGGGGGTAGTTTTTATAACCCTCATTGGAAGATTCCTACTGGAATGGTGCCCAACCAACCCCTTATGAATCATCCTAGATGAAGATATTACAATCCTAAACAGGGCCATGGTGCTTACTAGAACCCTAGATGGGTTGTGATTCCCCAACCAAAATATTTCCAGGGAGCTTGAGGCCAGATGTCGCAACCCTGTCTCCCTTTTCTTTCCACGCTCAACTTGCCATACTTTTTTAAGTTAATGAATGACCCTGTGTGTCATGATCCATCATGCCCCTCCATCCCCACCAAGCTTCCTTTGGATATTCCAAAATTTGAGGGAAGGAATTTCGAGGATCTTGGTGATCACATCACCACCTCTCACCTATGGTGCTCTTCGAATTCCCTTAATGATGATTCTATTTAGTTAATATTTTTTCAATGCACCCTCATGGGGGTTGTCGTGAAATGGTATATCGAGCTACCTAGAGGGGCATACAAAATGTTTAATCAGATAGTTTTAGTCTTCCTTAATCACTTCCAATTGTCGGTTCGTTACGATGCTGGAATCAAACTTCTGTCAAAATTTCATCAGGATAGGGCCATTCATATCTCAGATCACATCCAAGAGTGGCGTAGACGAAAGAGTTTGATCAATGCCTATATACCCCCAGAATTCCTTCTAGAGTGGTTCCTTAAATCTCTCTTACCGTATATTTTGAAGGATTTTTCTACATTCGGGGTTACTTCTGAGGAAGAAGTTATTTTTAAAGCCTAGCCATTAGATATTATATATTCTTAGTCTAGGATGTTATACGAGATTCTTCCTGATGCACCGAGGTCAAACTATGACCCTAGAAAAATCTCAGGCCACATGTCGATGGCATTGTAGGCTCTATCAATGTGAAATCCATAGAGTCGGTGACAAGCCATTTGAAAGACTTGTCTCTAAACCAATATGTAGGAGGGAAAATTTCATTTATGTCCTCTAATCCCACTCAATCGGTGGATGTACGCTATGTGCAATCGTCGACTAGCCCAAATGGTAACTAGCAACCAAGCAGGAATAAGAAGAAAGGACATAATAATAATCGTACGGGTGGGAAGAATAATAATAAATCCAAGAAAAATGGTAATAATGAGAAGACAAATACTAATGCTAGTGAGGGAAAGAAAGAAAGGAGGAAGGTGAAGTTTCCTTGTAATATTTTTACAGATGATCACCTTACTCATTTATGCCCCAAACTTGTGGAAGATGTGAAGCTTTTATCTCTACTTCCCATTGTGCTAACAAATCCTTTTCCACATAACCATCACATGGCCTCGAGCTCCTCAAATGTCAAAAATGTGGTGAGTGGGAGTCAAAACCCACCGACACAATATGGTGATTGTTTATGCATCAATATGGTCAAATATGAGGTTAATGTAGCCACTCTATCTCGCGATTACATTTCTCCATAAACTGTACCTAGTCTAGAGTCTCCTCCTCCTCTGGACATGTCCTTACATATCAAAAAACCAAAGCCACCGCCTCATATTCCGAAAGGAGTACTTAAGTGATATACCCACAATCATAATGCTAAAGCTGCCCAGGATTACTCTATTGTTGAGGACATATGTCAAACCCCTTGTGCAATGTCAGCTCTGCAGGTACTCCAGATGTGTCCTTCACAGAGGAATTCCTTGCTATCTATGTTAGGAGCTCTATATCTGTGTGGCTCGAAAGTTATCAAGTTTGACGTCACAGATGTGAATCCTCGCTTGCCTTACCATGTGGCATTCCAAATCCATGCAGGTTACTCGAAGTATACCATCAAGCGTATTGTTGTTAATGAAGGCACTACAACATGTGAGATATCCCTGGTATGTTGGAAATCCCTCGGCTCTCTGACTCTTTCTTAGTATCCAACCATGTTGACTACTTTTGACGGTCGTTCCTTCCACCCTCATGGTATTCTTCTTGCCTTTCTGATCTAGTTAGGTGGGAATACAGTAGAGGTGGATATCGAGGTGGTTTATGCACACCTCGATTATAAATTGTTACTAGGATGCAATTGGACTTACACTATGACTGCAATCATATCATCCATCTTCCATATTGTTGGCCCTTGACCAAGTTTTGGAGGTTTTTACCCACTTTTACACTTTGACACATTGGTCAAAGTAGGAGTGCCCAGGCGGAGCTAAGATCATAAATCTCACCTATTTTGAGGGTTATGTGGACCCAATAAGGGGTCCTCTAGGTTTTTGTAATGGGTATATGGGATATTGGCCCATGGGTTCTCCCCATGTTTAGGCCCTATTGTAAGATTTTTTAAAGTATAAATAAAGAGGAATGTAGTGTAGAAGAGGTAGTTTTGTGTGGAACAATAGATCTATGTGCGTCGATGATTTTTGCTCAACTGTGATTTTGTAGACTGTGCTTAGTGCATGTGATGCTCAATTTGGAGCAGCTGCTAAGTGTTGTGATAAGAGATTGTGGCTATGTGCATTTGACCTAGTTTTGGAAGGTAAAGAAGGAGGATCTAGTGCTTAGTGCATAGATCTCATGTCTGGTGTGGAGTTCAACTATGTGGCTTAGTGCACAGGAGTGACTAGATGTAATATTTTGGCGAATAATAAAGAGGCAAAGCAGTTTGTGGATGTAGCCCCATCCTGGGGTGAACCACGTATATCTGGTGTCTCATGGTTTTCTTTGTGTAGTGTTATTTTTGTTATGCATTTTCTTAGTACTTGATTATGATGTGTAATGAACATATAGTTTGATTGTTTAAGTACTTTACTTAGGTTAAAGGGTAAATGAATGCTAGACTTAACTCACGGTGCTATGTGCTAAGTTATTAGGGTACATAATCACTTGTAATTACTACACTTATCAGTCTTCTATTATGATCTTCAGTGTTAATTAGGTTAATAAATGAATTCATGCTCACTTCCTAAGAATTAAAATAATATTCCATGAAGTGCTCTTATCACGGAATCGTGTCCCAACTTGGTTACAGAAACCTGCGTCCTGTAACCCCCCCTGTTTCTACCTCAGGTGAAACTTCGTCTGCTTCGTAGGTGTTTCCGAAATGGATGGTATTCAGGGTTTTGTTGGTGTGTTGCTAAGCATTGAACCCTGGGTCTACCCCTATGCCAACAAATGGTTCCGTTGTCGGGACTAAAACTATGATTGTTGGGAACTGAAGTAAAGAAAAATAAAATCTATGTACGTGGGTCTGTTGGTGAAGTGTGGAGTACTCTACTTGGCATGTGAAGATTTGTGCCAAGAAGTAAGTTGTTCTGAATAAAAGAGGTAAGATTTGTGCTTTGGCAAGAGAAAGATAAGTGAAAATTTTTGTTTTGAAAGCATAAATATAAGTATGTTTAATAGATTATGTCCTAGTCTGAAGACTAGGGCACAATTGAAAGAAGAGTTGATTTGAGTAATGGAAATGAAGAAAGATATGTTTTTTTTTTAAGTAAAAAAGGGTAGTACTTGCTATATTAAGTTAATAGAGAAACATTGACAAAAATACACAGAGATATAGTCGTTCTGAGCCACCAAAAATGTTGTCGTTTTACCAGAAACTAGCATAGTTTGGAGTGAAATGAGTCTAGGAAGATAAGCTAAAACTGTTTTGCCCTCTGTCCTGCCCGAAGGAAACCAGGACAGATGGCCATAGTTCAAGTTAACATTGAGAAACACCATGATGAAAAAAACAAACTAGCATAGGATAACTCAGATACCCGGTGACCTGTCACCATTGCCTTTCTGACACGTGGATCTAGCTGGGATGGAAAATGGTTGCGCTCACATTGGACATTTTCACTTTGTTGGAGCATTGGAGTATGCATCAAGGAGAAGGTCCAGATGTTGTCCCATGAGGAGGGTTCTATGCTCCTGGTCTACCATGTGGCCTTGGAGTTCGAACACTAGAGCTAGATGCTCTGCATAGAGGAGTGGACCATACAAATCATTGTTTACTACCTCATCGAAGGTTTCATTCCCCACTTCCACGTTCATCCCTGCTCTGGCCTTGTTCATGTTCATTTCTGCTCTGGCGTGCCCACATTCATCCTTGCTCTGGTCTCATCCACATTCATCTCTGCGCAGGCATAGTCCTGAGCCTCGTCCTCTCTTGTTGCCTTCTCAGCATGGCTGGTGGGGCTGTAGTCACCCGTCCACGGTATCTCTTTGACAAAACAAATTGGGAATTCTTCTGCAGGCTCTCCCTTCATACCACTTATAGCCTGTATTTCAGGCACCGTGGTTTGGGGCTCTAGGGTGGTTGTGAAATCCTCCAGGTACGGTGTTTCTTTGACATAACAGGTTGGAAACTCGTCCGCAGTGCCTCCCTTCAGATAGCTTTCAGGCTCAATTGCAAGGGTGTGTATGCTACGCTCTATCCCAGGCTCAACTATAATGGAATGGAGTGCCAATCGATCGGCTCGTGCTCTCTATTGGAGGATGGAAGTTACCATTGACAGAGTGCGCTCAAGGTTCTACCTTCTTTGCCTCTATTCTTTGTGGGTGTACTAGGCCGAGCCTCGACGAGGCCTGCCTCGCTTCCTTGTAATTGCGAATGAGGGGTGAATGGAGATACAGAGAAGATTGCACCGGAGCTCCCAACCATCGGGGAGGTCCAAAATGAGAATAAACCAGCTCTGTCCAGGCTCTCCAACTTTCAAATTTCCAAATGACAGCATCACATGGCTTCCTATTAACTCTGTCATATTGAATGTTGGCTGTGCTAGTGCGTTCACGCAAGGGAGAAGTCCTGCCTCCGTATAGCGGCTGTAATGGTCGGCTACCATCGTAAATGTTGAAGGGATGGGGAGCAGCCTATAGCATTTAAGCTATGGCTTGATGCTGAGCCATGTGGCAAGGTGTCATCACGTGTCACCCCATCCGAGGCTGAGGAGTCTCTATTTGCAAGGTCTCTGCATCGCCTTGAGAGATCTGTATCATCAGGGAGATGGGCTTGCCAATGTATGAGTTTGGACTTGGTATCAACTCCAGTATTCGCCAGGTGATCTACAACTTTGTTTTCTTCTCATTTCACATGAGAAGGGATTAAAGTGAGATTGGGGTGGATGAGATCTCCAAAATCCTCTAGAAGGCCTGAGAGTCTCCAGTTGGGGGAGATTCACCTAGGGTGTTCACCATGAAGGATTTTGGAGATGAGTTGGATGATAATTTGGAAATCTCCCTCAATGATGACCTGATGGTAATGGTTTTGAATGGAAACTTGGAGGCCCCTGACAATGCTTATGAGCTCCACAACATTGTTTGTATTCTCACCCAAAAATCTAGCCATCAGGTGAATGATCCCACCAGTGTGGTTTCGAATGATAGTGTCGAAACCTGTTGGTCCAAGGTTTCCTCTGGAGGCCCCATCAAAGTTTATCTTGATGAATCCCGATGGGGGTGGGGTCCATATCATGGGGCTGTTGGCTCATCTTCCTTTATTATTCACCTGAGTTTGCATGTGAATTTGCATGTCCCATCTTCTAAGTATGATTTCCTCCTCGGGAACACATTGCAGGTCTTCATGGTGCCAAGGTTTACTATGGACTGTTTCTCGGATTAGCTTCTTAACCCTCTCCCATGTTATGGTGGGAAGGGAGGTTTTTGAGTGGAAGATTCACTTATTTCTCTCTTTCCAAATTTCCCATAAGGTGAATCCCGAGAGCAGTTGCCAGATGCGTTGGAGAATTGGATTGTGGAAGGAGATAGTCTCCCAATTAGCGAGTGTGTCCCTGATGTTGCCTCGGTTTCAGTTGGAGCGTTTCATGTCTTGGGCCCCCCAATCCCAAATTTGTTGACTGTAGTGGCAATTGTTGAAGAGATGTTCCATGTTTTCCTCTCTTTGTTGACATAGGGTGCATCTGGAGGGACCTATAAAGCCTTTCTTTAAAATATTATCCCATGTGAGGATATGGTTTTGAGATGTGAGCCAAAGAAAAATGGATACTTTGGGCCAAAGAAAGCTTTGCCAGATTTTACTCCAGATTGTTTCGGGGCTTTGGTTGTGGTAGTTTCCATGTAGGTAGTATGCTTCATTAACTGAGAAGATAATTGTTATAGAGTGGCCCCATTGGAGGATATATGGTCCCTCTTTGATTGGAATTTTTTGATGCAGTGCACAATCTTGCCAGGGTAGAAGGTTGATATCATCCATGAGCTGTAATTTTGTTCGCTCTGTTTTCCACTGTCTCTAGGGTTGGCTTCTATGAGTTGGAATCTAGAGGTCTTTAACTTTCCTAAAGATATTCAGATGTAACCTTTGTTTGAGAGGATTGAGGATTTCCAATTCACTGAGAGGGGGTAGCTGTTTCCATGAGTCCTACCAGAAGAGTGTGCTTTCCCCATTTCTCACTTCCCAGAAAGCATGCTTCTGGATCAGAGGGCGATTTTTCCAGGCAGTGTTCCATATATTGGATCCCTGGATATGTTCATTGAATCTAATTAATTGGTTAGGCTATGTGTTCGAGGCATACTTTTGTTTCCAGATTTGTGCCCAGAGTTCTTTCAGATGCTACATCCATCTCCACCACATTTTGGCTCCCATGACCTGGTTAAGCTTTCCCGGATCACGTAGTCACAGCCCTCCAAACGTTTTGGGTTTACAAAGTTTATCCCATCCAACTAATGCCCACTTTTTGTTGTTTTGGTGTCCCTGCCATAGGAAATTCTATTGGAGGCTCCTGATTGCCCAAATGACCGAAATGGGCGTTTCCAAATCAGTGAAGAGGTAGGTGGACAGAGCTTGCAGGACTGACTTGAGAAGTACCAGTCTAGCAGCAATATTCAAAGGCCTAAAGGTCCAGTTATTCAGCCTGTAGGCGATAGACAGGAGTAGGTTTTCCCATTAGATGGATCGCGCTGGCTCTCCAGTGAGGGGTATGCCTAGGTAAATGGAAGGAAGGGAGATTTTAGAGATGCCTAGAAGTATTGAAAGATGATTCTGAACTATGGCTGGCATGTTGAAAAAGTAGAGTTTGGATTTTCCAGGTTTAGAAGCATGCCCGAGGCTTTCGTGAAGTCAGAGAGAATTTATTTGAGCTTTGTATCCTCTCGGACAGTAGGGGTTTTCATAAGTAGGGTGTCATTGACAAACTGGCTGTGCGAGGGTGCTGGATGGAGGTTATGAAGGGGCAGCCCTTTGAGGGATCCTTCAAGAACTGCTTCTTTGAGATAGCAACCTAGTCCTTCTGCCATAAGAACAAAGAGGAAAGGGGAGAGAGGATCACCTTGTCTGATTCCCCTGGTGGAATGGAAGGGTTGGGAGGGTGTCCCGTTGACTAGAATGGAAAAGAAAGTAGAGGAGGTGAGCTTGAGAACCGAGTTGACCCAGATTTTATCGAAGCCAAAGGATTCCATCATTGATCGCAAGTATTGCCAGATTAATTTATCGAAATCTTTTGAGAGATCGAGTTTAATAATCATACCTGGTGTTTTTCTCACTTTCAGAGAGTGGATCACCTCATTGGCCAGAATGACACTGTCCATGATTTGTCACCCTCCTACATAGCTGGCTTGTTCTTTGGAAATAATGAAAGGTAGGAGCAGCTTGAGGCGAGTAGCAATAACATTTGTGATTATTTTATATATGACATTGCAGAGGGAGATTGGTCTGAACTGCTTTGGGTGAGTGACACACTCCTCCTTAGGGATTAGAGTGATGAACGTTGCATTGAGTGCAGAGAGTACTTGTTTAGAGGTTCTTGATTCTTCTACCACTAGCCAGACGTCTTCCTTGATCATGTCCCAGCAGTGATGGAAAAAATTTGTGGTGAAGCCATCCGGACCTGGTGCTTTCCCTGGGGGCATTTCCTTTACTGCCATGTCCACTTCTGTCTGAGTGATTGGCCTTAGCAGTGCTCTGTTCTGCTCAGGGGTAATTAGCAGGGGTATGTTCTTGGTTATTTTCTATATTGCGTCTTCCCTATTCATATTGGTCTCTGTGAGGAGATCTTTGTAATAGGAGTTGAGTTCCTCCATGATTTGGTCATGATCTCTTATGGGGATGCCTTGAGCATCCTCCAATTGGGTGATTCGATTGATGTATCTTCGATGTGTCATCGCTCTGTGAAAGAATTTTGTGTTTCGCTCCCCTTCTTTAAGCCACTGAACCCTGGATTTTTGCCTCCAAAGGATTTCTTCTTGTTCTCTGCATACCTCCATTTCTTCTTGTAGTTGCTCCTCTTCCTTCACTAGGTCTGGAGTTTTTCTTCCTAAGATGAAGGTTCGTTGTAGGTCCTCAAGTTGGCACTCGATATCCTTCTGCCTTTGGAAGATGTTTCCAAAGGTGGATTTGTTCTAGCTCTTCAATTGTTGCTTGAATTTCTTGAGGCGCTGCTGGAATTTATACATGTGAGTACCGTGATCTATTTCAGCCTGGGCCCACTAGGTGTGAGCCAGCTGGTGGAAGTTTGGGTGGCAGAGCTAGGACTTTTCAAAGCAGAAGGGTTTGGGTCTGGGGGTGATACTTAGGTCCAGGAAGAAGGCAATAGGCCAGTGGTCCGACCCTGATTTTGGCATTATGTTTTCTTCCATTGCCTGATCGCTCTCAAGAAGGGCTTCAACAGTGAGAAAGTGATCTAATCTGTAGGCTACATGTTGGTGTCCTGTTCTTCTATTGGACCAGGTAAAGATTCCATTTCAGGTTTCCATGTCAACCATGTTTAGTTTCTCTATCAGGGTTTTGAACTTACCGCTGTCCTTCTCCAGCCATTTTGTTCCTCCAGTTTTCTCTTCCAGTGTTAGGATCATATTGAAGTCGCCGCCTACGATCTAGTGTGGCATATGTAAAAGGGTTTTGACATGCTAAAGAATTTTCATGAAGCTCTCCTTTTCTTGGGTTGTCTGCGAACCTTAGACATTCGTGATGGCTCCTTCCTTAGTGGATCGTGTGACTGTGAAGTAAGCCATTAGAGTGTCGGTCGTGGAGAAGGGATGTTGCAGAGAGACTATGTGTGGATTCCATAGAATGGCTAGTCCTCCGGAGGCTCCCGCTGAATCTTGGTAAAATAAATCGTAGCCTCTCCAGCTACGTCGGAATATATTTTCAGCTTCCTGGCCTGCACACTTAGTTTCTTGCAGAAGAAGGACATCCACGTTTTCATCTTTAATACACTCTCGGAGGATCCTCTACTTGGATATACCATTGAGCCCTTTGATATTCCAAGTAATTGTCTTCATCATGAGGAAGGTGGAGGGGGGTGGAGGCATCCCTCCGATAACCTCTGTATCTGACCTAAGTTGATCATCAGGTGCCCTGCCTCTTTAATAAGCTGATGGGCTGTTTTGTGTCCCCTTCTCTTGTCTTCCTTGGTTACTCTCTTGGGTTCTGATCCTAGATCTACCGTAATACCCAGTCTAGCTATAGATCTCGCTATGGAGTTGGTGAACACTTTATGAACTTTGTGGAGCTGATCTACCGGGATATGTTGCAGGTATTTTTTATTGAGGGCTTCCTCCAGCTTTTCCAGGTCTATGTCTGCCAGATCCATTTCATCCATGAGCATGGTGGTGTCTCCATCTGTACCTGTTTGTGTTGCATGGGTTGTTTCCTTTGATTGGGTTGTATTTGGTGCTTCGGTACTTTTTCCCTTCGCCTGTGTTGTTGCTTGATGGGGGTTCTGTATTTCCCCCTCTTCTGGTAGTTGATTCAAAATGTCATAGGATTTTTTAGTTGGGATCTTTGGAATCGTGCTCTGGTTCTGTTTCCTTGATGGGTTTTTTCGCCTGCCTGTGACTATTAGGACCACACTATGCACCTTTTTGCCTATACGTTTTGCCATTATTATACCCTTGATCACCTATATTTGAACCTATACTATCACTTTATCTGATCATTCCAAGGTATACAATGTCCTTTCTCATTACTATATGCTTAATATGTTTTACATAATATTTTACATCACTTTTGTACTTAACCATTGATTAGAAATGCATAAGTGTCCAAAACCGCAGATTTGCATTCAAGGCCTATGCTGAAACACAGAGATGCTACACAGTCCGAGGTCGCAGATGCTGAAACACGGAGCTGCTACACAGTCTGAGGTCGCAGATGCTGAAACACGGAGCAACTACATAGTCCGAGGTTGCAAGATGCTGAAACACGGAGCTATTACACAGTCCAGAGTTGCAGATGCTGAAACACAGAGGAAAATGCCAAAACCGACGATGTTGAAACACAAGGAAGCCACCACCGTCAACAGTCAACACAGTCAGAGCGCAATTCACGTGGCTGAAACAGCCCACGAATTGCGATGCTAAAACAACATCAACAACGATGAGAAGAAGCTGTTACACCAGCCGTAACAACAATACCTCGTTCAGTTCCGGTAATGGCATTCAATTGCGTGAAACCAGGACATCCTATGTTGATTTAGAAAGAAGATCCAATCTAGGATAGGATTCAGATATGTATTGTAATGATTGTATCGAAGGGATTTCCTCTTTAAATCAGAGGAAATCACTATTCGAGGGATCGAAGTTTTGATGTATTGAAGCAACTCCAGAGAAGCGGGACGTATTCTATTTCTCCAATTTGTAATGTGATATTTCGACAGATGAATATAAGACTGCTTTGATCATTCGTCTCTAAGCTTTCCCGTTTCAGGGGAATCTTGTGAGAAGGGAGGGCCCACCTTCTTCACAAGATTCACCCATTAGTTAGAAGTGTGTTAGTATAATTT